>JAHHUM010002467.1:0-149396 GCA_036173005.1 Crenichthys baileyi
TAAATCACTGAATGGCTTAGCACCAAAAATACATTACAGAATTGTTGTCAGTGTATCAACCACCCAGACCTCTCAGGTCTTCTGGCTCAAATCTACTCTGCATACCCAGAACCAGAGCCATGGAGAACATGGAGAAGCAGCTTTTAGTTCTTAGGCTTCACTAATCTGGAATAGACTCCCAGAAAACTTTCAAAGCTCTGAAACCCTAAATTGCTTTAAATCAAGATTAAAAACGTACTTGTTTAGAGTGGCCTTTGACTGTGCCATCTAAACATTAGCTTTCAGTTTAAGTTTTCAGTCCAGCCTTCCTTTCATTTTCTTATGAATCATTTTATCATTATTTTTTTATTTTTTATCTTTTTTATTATCATCTTATCATTTTAATGATTAATTTTTGTTCTCTTTAATAATTTGTGTTAGTTAATTATTTAATTAACTTTATGCCACTGTAATGTATTTTACCTATTATGTCTCTTTTTGTTTTTACTTCATGTAAAGCACTTTGAATTGTCTTGCTACTGAAATGTACTATATAAATAAACTTGCCTTGCCATGCCTCTGTCCAGTGCTGGCATCAACATTGTCTTTGATGTAATCATTTCTGTTTGCTTTTTGCCTCAAACCAACATCATCTGTTATTTCCACTTTGATTCAGGGTTGTGAGAAACTAATAATTTTGTAGGAGCAGTGTGAGTGATGTTAGCAGGCTGCTATAATTTTATGTACCTAATGTGGATGTTGATCGTAATTGTGAATTTGATGATTATTTACAATGTGTAAATAATCATTGTGTTATGATAAATGGATTAATGTAGTTTTACGAGATAGTTTCTCATAAGTAAAATGGGATGCTTATTCTGATAATCATTTAATTATGAATGCTACTGTCACAGTCCATAATCTGTCTAGACTATTTGTACTAAAATTCTGAGGGTTTGTGTTCATCAGATGATTTTTTCTGTCACAAATATTTTTGACCATAAACACAATTTGGCTTTGAAAATTCCATATAACACATTTCTGTTACTAACAGCTTCTCCATTGAATTTAATCACTTAAACCTTCAAGACTGATTATTGGATTGCTTCAGTTTAATCTAAATGAGAAATATATTTCAGTCTTTGACCTTACTTTACATATTATAGGACTTGGCATTAATGACCCTGCCTTTCACTTATTACCTGTTCAAGTTAGGCAACAGTCCCCCTTTGACCATGAGGAGGAACAACTTGGTACGGACAGATGGATGCCTGGATGGCACTCATTTATAGAGAGCAAATATTCGACCACAGTACATCTGCGATTTAACACTTCCTCATGTCTCTACTGTGAATGATGTTGAAACATTTGCTGCAAACAAAATGAAGGGCACTTTATCTGTGGGCCTGCTTTAAACAGCTCAGATAACATTTTCCCTCAACAGATCAAGCACAAACCCAGACAGAATAGCCTCACCATCAGACACTCACAAACAAAGACAACAGTTTCTCTAATATTTCAGCAATAAAGATATGTGATCTTAGGTCACATGGTGTCCTCTATTATTGTCATGTTGCTACCAGGACAAAAAACACAAACGATTTCAATTCTGAAATCGTTTGATATTTTTTTTCATTAAAAATCAAAATCCTTAAAGGGCAGAAGTCTTTTTTTCCTAACCTCTGATGTAGTAAAAACATCCCAAACAAACACACAAACTCTTCAGATGCTTTCTGGTTTCCTGTCTTCATACATTTTTCAACTGAAGATAAATGTGTGATTACCTGTAGATTTTTGGGTTATCTGTTTTTTTTTTTGTGTTTATGTTCTCATCATTTACCCTGTGGCTTATTATGTGCTACATGGGCTTGCCGGATTTGGTTAATTCCTTTGTGATCATTAGTGTCAGTAAGGTAGTTTACGCCTTTAGGTTTTTTTTTCTTTCTTATATCTTGCATAATTTTCCCTGTGTGTCCGAATTTATTCCTCTTATCTTTTCCCGTTGGTTTAGCATTTTATTATGTCTTAGTTCAGCTCCTGTGTATCACTTAGTCTCCCTCCCTCAGTCTTTTTGCTTACTGCCTCAGCTGCTCCATAGTGTCTCCTGATTAACTCACCTGAATCCAGTGTCATTCACCACACATCCCTCAGTATTTAAGTTCACTGTTGGTCACTGTTCTCTGCTGGATCTTCTCGTTACCATACCCATCAGAATGCTTGTTTCCCTTCCTGTTAGTCTGCCCATTATTCTCTCCGGGGCCCATTTCCATGCCTGTTTTCTCTGTCCGTGTTTCTAAAAAATAAGCAGAGTGCTTTGCATGGATTCCACCAAATGTCATTAGCAAAATTCACAAAACAAACAAAGTTTGTACTACCAAATATTTATATTTATACTGTGCAGGTTTGATAATAAACTGCAAAGACCAAAAAGAGTATAACTTTAAAAAATATATATATTCTTTGTGGCAGCTTTTATGTACTATGCTGGCAGTAAAATACCTGTTTCAGCAAATAGGACGCAATAACCTGTTTTTTTACAAGTTGTGAAGTACTACTTTATCTCTCATTGAGGAATTTGACCAGCTTTGCACTGATTGCTATTTTAAAGTCGCTGGAGGACATTTTTAAGATTGAAAAAGCTTGTTAAAACAGAAAAAGGGACTGAGCATTCTGTCTACATTTGAGGATTTCTACTGAATCAAATCCATTTTAAAGAAAGTTAACAAACTGAATATCTTTTAAAACAACACCTATGCTTAAAAAATACTCAGATTTAGAAATTATTTATTAATTCAACCACCAATAGATAGTTTGGGTAGTTTTTAGTGTGGTTGACGATTCTTCCTTTGTGTGTTGCATTTTTCTTACCTCTCCTGTCAGAGAGGTTGTTAATATTATCTGGTATTTTCCACCAGAATCACATGGCAGCACTTTGCACTGAATTAAGCTTTAATTAGACTCATACTGTGAACATAAACAAACAACACTGACACTTGCTCTGCCCACCTTCCTCTTTCCCATCACTGTGCCCGAGTGCGGACAGGGTCTGCCGCTGTGATTATTAAGGTAATTCTCACTGTTTTAGTGTTTTGGCCACACTGTCATGGGAGGATTCTGAAGGGCTCTGAGAGGTTAACAGAGGCACAAGTAGAAAGTTAGGAGATAGAAACAGAACTGCAACGCCTGCTGACTGCCCACAGGCTGTGCATCTGTTTGGGTGCTTTTTTTAATAAAAGCTATTGAACAATCATTATGATTCAGGCCATCACAGCTTGATGCTACAGCAACTTAACAAAAAGTGTAGTAAACAAAACCTGCTTAACTTGTAATGAGCTGAGAGAAGTGAAGTGAAACAAGCAGAACAAGTTATATTTGATGGCTTCTTTCCTTTTGAAATTGTGTTATTCTTCCGTCTTGTTGCCTCACAACCCGGAATTGTCAGGGTTTGGACATTTTGGACTTTGTTTTTGATTTTGTGTTTTTGTTTACTTTTAGCTAGATGTTTCTTATTTGTGTTTTGTATTCATGTTAGGTGTGGTTTTCTGTTTTGGTTTTCTTCTGCCCCCCAGTGTGCTCTCCTCTCGCTCCTAGTTCCCTAAGCGTTGCTTTCCTGTTTATTTTCTTAGAATGGTTTCCTTATTATTATGATTATGATTATGATTATTATTATTATGATTATTATTATTTATTATAGTTCTCTGGTTTCCTTGCACTCTCTTATTTATCAGTTTCTTTTCTGTTACTCCTCTCGTCATTTGTTCTCCTCTTTTAGTTATTTATTACTCGGTTTAAGTTCCTTTTATTTTCCAGTTCCTCTTAGCTTTGTTCCTCTAGTTCATCTTTGTTCTCCAGCCTCTCCTTTATAGGTTGGCTTTAGTTATTGTTTACTTTTATTCTAGTCCTCGTTTCCTCTACTTCATTCTTAGTTTTGTTCTATCAGTGTTGGTTTAGGTTTGTTTACTTTTGTAGTCAGGGTTTCCTTATGGTTTCTGTTTTGCTAAGTGCTTAGGTTGTTGTGTTCCCTCCAGTTTCTCAGTTTCCTTCAGTTCATGTTTGTTCCTGATTCTTATGCTTTATTTTATCTTGGTTTATAGTTTCATTAGGTCTGCTCACTGTCTTGTCTTTTAGTCCCTTTCCTCGTGCTTTAGTTTTATTAGGTTCACCTGCTCCCTCTGCCTCCCTGCCTCATTGTCATACCTGTTCTTAATTCCTTGATTACCTGCCTTTGTTCTCGCTCTGTATATTAGTTGGTTTTGTTTCATTGTCCTTTGCTGGTTCCTCCGATCACATTCCCTGATTAAGTTCAGTGTTTTTGCTACGTTCCTGTGGTGACAATTCAAGTAAGTTGGGACTGTCTCTTGCTTGTACCTGCAGCGATACCTGCTACGTTTTTTGCTATGTTCATGAGCTGTGAATAAAGATCGTTGCAAAAATGCTGTTGCCAGGCTCTTGTCTACGCTTTGGTCCACCCACAAACTCCACCGTGACAGGAATTAAACTTGAAAGTTTGAGAGTTTGCACCATTGCATTTACAGAACATGCCTCAGACTTTGAAGATGTATTAATTTTTTTTCTGTGAAGCAAAAAACAAATAGGAGAAAATAACAGAAAATTTCAGCCTCCTAACCAGCTTGGTCTGTCTCTTGCTGTCCTGCTATGTGCTGCTTGGTATGACAGCATATAGGATGGCAGAGGCTACCACAGAGTCATAGGAAGCCCTCTGCAAAGGAGTGCACACTCGAAAAGACCTCAGTCTCCTCAGAAGGTGGAGCCAAAATCTGGCCCTAGGGCTTTATGGTGTTATGGGACTAGTCCAGTTTATTGTTGAGGTGAACACCCAGGTACTTAAAACTGTCCACTGACTGAATGTCCTCCCCCTGGATGTTTACTGGTGAGTGAGGTGGTGTTCTTGTCCTGAAGTCAATCACTATCTCCTTTGTGTTACTGGTGTTCAAGCACAGGTGGTTGCGCTCACACCAGTTCATAATGACCGGTACTCTAGCTAGAGCCATCTTTTGCTGCAATTACAGCTGCAAGTGACTTTTGATATGTTTCTATGAGTTTGCCCCATCTGGCCACTGGGATTTTTCCTTTCTCAAGGGAAAACTGCTATTCCAGCTTATTTAAATGTTTCCCCTTAAACCACTAGTGTGTTGCTTTAGCAGTATGCTTCAGGTCATAGTCATGCTGGAATGTGAAGCTCGGTCCCAATCTCAAATCACAGGCACACTTACACAGGTTTTGCTCAAAAGTAATCCTGTATTTAGCACCATCCATCTTTCCCTCTACCCAGACCAGTTTCGCAGTTACTGCTGCTGAAAAGGATCCCCACAGCTTACATACATTTGAGGAGTCACACACACAACTTAAAACGTGCCTTCTTATTTTTAACACTAAGTTTTCTTGGTTTTTTTTCGGCCCACTCTTCCATAAAGATCTGGTGAGGGAAATGGTAAATTGCCTGCACCTGTATAGGGCTTTATAAGTCCGAGGACCCCAAAACGCTTACACTAAAATCAGTTAGTGTAAGCGCAGTTGGGAAAACCTCACCTGTTCTCAAAGAACTCCACCATTTCCCTAATTCTCCTTTTTTCTGGAAAATGGATTTATTCTGGCACTAACAACCTCACTGCAGCAGCACAGAATTTCTGAACACACCTGCACATTGTAGTTATGCTTACTCCAAACAGATGTGCAATGCTCCTGTACTCTGTGCCGGTACCCAACTTCCACAGTGCAATGGTGACTAACTTCCAACCGTCCCGCAGTCCTGGAGGGGCTGCAGGGAGCCCGCCACATCACATTTATGACCACTGCCCTAGATGTTTGGTCCTGCAGGAGTCAGAGCAACCCCATGTGCAGTTCTTTCTGGCGCCTCCCGTTACATCTGCCTCGCCCTGTACTAGCGCTTTGCCAGGACTGCGGGAGGGCTAAGTGCACACACATACAAAAAGGTGTTGTTCCCCGCTCTAATGCTGGGCGCATTTTATTGCAGAAAAAGATGAAGGTCTGTCTGGACATCCTGAAGTTATGCATCCACTGGGAGTCCAGGAAGGTGGCAACCTTGACATCCCACCACTCAGAGGCCCGTCAGAATGCCCAGACTGATGATCTGCAGGGACTGTTCACCAACATCTGAAAAACACACACAATACAAATATCTGTGAATAAATCTGCTGTGCTTAAATGCAGCAATTTAGGCACTGAAACAAGTTTTGTTTCTTTCCCTTTATGTGCCACTGTGAAAACATTAACGTTAGCTTAACCTCCATCTTCTTTGCTGCCTCGTCTGCTCTGTCTGATAGAAACAGACGTACATTTTAAACTACTGAATGTTTGAAATCACTTACTTCAGGATAGTTTGAATTATCCATTGTCATTGTACTTTGCTGAGTTGAGCTATCCATCGAAGTAGATTGACCTATTTCACGAAATTGCAACATGGACCAGATGCATAGAAACCTTTACTTCCAGATTTTGCTACTTATGACCTGTGTCTGGGAAGTAGCAACACAGTACAAGTTTCGTGACCAATGAGCTAACCCCTCCCTCCTACTTCCCTATGTCTAAGGGGATTGCTCAATCCAGCTCTCCATCCAACGGGTCCAGACTTCCCTAAACTCTTACTGAGCAGGTTCACTGAAAGTTCTGTTTAAGCTGGTGTCGGGAAATGACTCGCTTAGCCTCTGACAACCTGCATCCATAAGTCTCGCCATTCTTCAACCGGAGGTCTGAACAACTGAGTAGCCTACCGCAGTCATTCACATTCCAACAGTCACGTTAACAGCTGCTCATTCCCTAATATTACAACTGGCTCTTGGTATATGGGCTGGGTTAATTTGAGCCCCAAGGGCTCTGTTTTAACAAACTTGGCTAAGGCAACCTATAAAAACCTCCTATAATTTCTTAGAACCAGGCAACAAGACTTTTTACCACCAATGAAAAACCAAAAGTAAGGTGACTCCAATAATTGGATGTCCACGATTTGTCTAGAATTTTAAATGCTTCCTTTAATTAGTAACGCTTTTGCAGGGGTCGGTAACGGCTTAAATTCAGTAACACAATAAATTAAATAATGGAAATAAATCAATCAACTCAACCTGTCTTTCCCTGATGCTGAAACTAGTGAGTTTGGAGAGGCTTTGAAGACGGGGGCTCGTCCATGCACCTGATGGAGATGTTCCTTCGGGTAACAACGAGTGGTTTCTTGAAGGGAATATGACTTAATCTTCAGTTTTCTTCCTTTAAGTGGCAGGCACTGATGCTCCAGGCTTCGATTGTTAAACAGAAACTATGTTGTCATATGTCTCAGAAGACAATAGCCTCCAGAGGTTGAAGAGTTGAAGGAAACCCCGGGGACATTATTGAGGTTGATTCAGGACTTCAACAGGCCTGAAACTTAGAGCAATCAGCTGTTTACCGATCAAGTTCACTTCTGTTGTCTGGATAAAAAGGCTGTAGATGAAATCAGATTCTTAATCTTGAGGCACAGTCCTTCTAGGGCACACGGGTTGATCCTCTTTTTAATGCAGTCGATCAGCTGGGCTGTGTCTCTGGTCCTTTTTCATCTGAGTGTCTTTCCTCCGTCCGATCTTGTTCGCTGGTCTTCTGCGAGGAAAAACAACCCCATTCCTTCCTTCAGCATTGCCTTTATAGTGCAGATGCTCTCACCAGTCAGCCCCCCGTTAGGTTTCTCAGTTATGGCGCAACCTGCTTCTCAGCCATTGTGCAACGTACTCTGCTCAGCTTCTCAGCTATTGCTCAATACTTTCTTCACGGTCATCGTGACCCTCGGGTTTTGTTCTTCGGCTTCGGAGATGCCGATAATAGCCACGCAGCTGGCTGTAGACTCATCCTCCCTTCCTCTCCTTGGCCTTCAAAAGGGTTCGTTGTCAGCGTGCAGCTGGCTCTCGTCACTTCTTGTTCTTACACAGTTCTCTCCCTAATCTGCTCAGTCTTAAACTTTACACAGTATCACACATTCCATTCTCAGCTTTCTACATTTACTTTAAGACAAAGTTACAAAATCATCACTTCATTCTTTTTATTCATACTTCACAAATAATCAACATTATATGTCTTTTATATAGCTGATTGAGAATTATTAAACCTTAATGTTTTTTTGTTTTATCAGTTCGTTATTATTTCAATCATATATCTTTTAGATTCATAATCAAAGATTATTAATTTCATTTAATACTTGTAAAAAAATGGAAAATCATCATACATCATTGGATACTTGTTGTTTATACTTCTGCAAAAGATAAGACAGTTAATATGTGGCTCCATACAGGCCTCACAGTCTCTCGGTCCCAGAATATGAGAACATGCCCGTTTCACTCTCCAGTGCTTCAGCTGTGTATTTATAATTGTTGCATGGATTACACAGAAATATATTTATTGTAATTTAGCTGGATTTAACTGTGAGTAGTTAATGAATGTTGCATGGATTACATGGAAAGATCTCACCTTATTTTGACACAAGGAAACAAGCGCACCTCAACTAAGCCTGTGACCTAGCAGTTGCACACTGTCATTCTATTGGCTGATATGGTTGCTAGGAGATGATACGACTTTAATCTGAGAGAGACCAAAAAGAATTTGCGAGCAGGGAATAAACTTGAGAGCACGGTTTTGATCCGAGCAGAGAGCAAGTTTGCATGCATGGAGGATGAAGCAAGCAGGAGGAGAAATTATCTATGCAAGAAGCATTAGTTCTGAGCGCAGAAACAAAGCTTTGAGAGAGAACAGAGTATATTTGAAAGAAAGCAGAAGTTTTGACTGCAAGCATTACTAAGTTTGAGTACAAGCAGAATGAAATCCTGCTCTCAAAATGAAAATATGTGCTCTTGATTTTTGGCAGTAATTTCCCCCCATACTTCTCAGGCTGGGCTGCATGGTGGAGCAGTTGGTAGCACCTTGCCTTGCAGCAAGAAGGTCCTGGGTTTGATTCCCAGCCGGGGGTCTTTCTGCATGGAGTTTGCCTGTTCTCCCTGTGCATGCGTGGGTTCTCACCGGGTACTCCGGCTTCCTCCCACAGTCCAAAGACATGCCTGGTAGGTTAATTGGTCACTCTAAATTTCCCTTAGGTCTATGAATGAGTGTGTGCATGGTTGTTTGTGTGTTGCCCTGCGATGGACTGGCAACCTGTCCAGGGTGTACCCCGTCTCTCGCCCGTGGACTGCTGGAGATAGGCACCAGCTTCCCCGCGACCCACTATGGAATAAGCGGTAGAAAATTACTGATTGACTCCTCAGACTGAAGGCGCTGTAAGGCCAGGAGTCTCCTGCGGATAACTGCTATCCTTCTACTCGCCACATTTGCTGCTTCCGCAGCATTTCTCCCTTGACACCTATCTTCTTGGAATCTCAGAAGAATCCCAATCAAGCTAATAAACAGCAACAGTACGAACTCCAGGTCTTCCATAGCTCTGTCTCTGTTTTTGTTCACATGACGTAGAACACCTGGAAGGTTGGCTCAGAGCTCCCACCTCAATTAGGTGTTCCTTTCCTCTGGCCATTACCGGGCCTATGGAAAAGCAACAGATATTGTGACGAGAAGAGCTAGACCGAGTGGAGTTGAACCGTGCTGGCCCAGTGGAAAAGGGGCAAATGTAGCCATAGCTGCTCTGGGGAAGACTGACAAAATTGAGGCTGCCATACAGTCGGCGCCACCGAACCGTCTGACCACCATCAGCAGGTAGGGTGGGTGAAGTGTCTTGCCCAACGGCACAATGACTAAGACGACAGAGTAGGGGTTTGAACCAGCAACCCACCGGTTACCGTACGAACACCTACCACCCTTGCTAGGTCTCCTCCATCAACACCTAACTTACACAGGCAAAACTGTAAAACAACTTGATGAACAGGCAAACACATTTCGGCTTGTAGCCTTCATCAGGGTCATTACCAATCACCAAACAGTTTAAATAACTATTTAAATTGAGTTTGTTTTTTTTAACTTATTTTAGTATTTTTTTAATATATAGATATGTTTTTTCTCATTTCACTTCACCATCTTAGACTATTTTGTGTAGATCCATTACGTAAAAAAGCCTTAAAAAACTATCTTTCAGGGGTGAGTTGATACATTTGAAAATGAAAGAATTGCCATAATAGAAGTGAAAACTCTCTTCTTCTGTCATGACTTGTGTGTTACAGCATGTGTAGAATATTTATTTCCATTGTTTTCTCCCTTCTGGCCTTTTTTACTTTTTGTTGTTTTCATTTGGTTCACCTCATTTATTAGTCTTTTTGCTTTGCTTTATGAAACATTGGCTATATTTTCTTATTCCAATATGATTTAATTGCAAAAAACTGTAAAAATTGATTTAGTTTTTAGAGATTGTGTATTTCTAATTTATTTTCCTTTTTCCCTTCTTTTTCCATTTGTACGTTGGGTAAGAAACAAGTTTGACTCAGCTTTTTAACATGACTGAAAAATGCTGAAGCTCTCTATTGGGATAAACGTATTTGAGTGATTGCAACAAACTGCTGACTATAAAACAGCTCTGCAGCTACCTGACTTGACTGAAAGTCTGAATAAATAAAAAAATGTTAGGAAATTTAAAAAAACAGAGGGTGCAACCAGAATTTTGTTGATGTACAGTGCCTTGCTAAAGCATTCACACCTCTTGGCCTTTAACCTATTTTGTTACATTCCAACCTGTAATTTTCTTACTTGCCTTTTAGGGTGGAATAAAGAAAAGGCTTGCTTCAGAAATGCGGAACCAAAGCAAAAGCACAGTTGGTCGGGGTTTGTACATTAATAGATTTGTTTGTTTGTTTTTGCTGGCCTTTCAGGAAAAAAAGTGTTACATGAAGTAAAGAAATTTTAACAAAAAAGCTTGTAAATATTTAATTCCTCAACCTCAATTCAAATGAATTTGGCATGTTGTGTAAAATTTTAATAAAAACAGAATACAATGATTTGCAAATCCTGTTCAGCCTATATGCAATTGAATGCACTAAAAAGACAAGATAAAGACTGGGAAAATTGAGGAATGCTTAAGCTTAACCTGTTTGGAATATTGCGCAAGTGAAGAGATTACCTGGAAACAGGTGAGTATCATGATTAGGTATAAAAGGAGCACCCCCGAAAGGCTCAGTTGCTCACAAGCAAGGACGGACGATACTCACCCTTTTGTGAACAACTGTGTGAGCAAATAGTCCAACAGTTTAAGAACAAGGTTTCTCAATGTACAATTGCAAGGAATTTATGGTATTCATCATCTACAGTCCATAATATCATCAAAAGATTCAGAGAAATCTGAACAAAAGCAGCAAGGCCAAAAAACAGCATATAATGCCCGTGACATTAGAATCCTCAGGAGGTATTGCATTATAAACCGACATCATTCTACAACAGATATTACCACGTGAGCTCAGGAACACTTCAGAAAACCATTGCCAGTTAACACAGTTTGTCACTACATCTACTAGTGCAAGTTAAAACTCTACCATTTGAGGTGAAAACAGTATATCAACAACACCCAGAAATGCAGCTGGCTTGTCTGGGTCTGAGCTCATCTGAGATGGACTGACTGAGCCTCTGACTTGTATTTTTAATACAAACCTCAGCACAAACAAACTTCCTTACTCTGCCCCATCCCACTCTCGCCTTTACTTTTAAAGTACTTCATTTGTTTTAAATAGGTGCTTAACCATGTCAGAGGAAACGGTTTATTCAATTTACATATGTGCAGCATTTATTGTTTCTCCTACAGGATTTGATGTTAGATACTGTCTAACTGTAAACTCTTTTCAGTTTGTATTAGCTGATATCTATTGTCAATCACGCTTTTGTTCATTTGGACTTTTTTTCTTTTCAGAGTGAACTATGACATTTAACCAGCAGAGCACATCATTGATGTGCAGAACACAGCAAAGCACAATTACCAGTGCTTTGCTGGTTACTGAGATTGATGACATTGATGTAAAATATATGAGGCAATTAGTGGAGTTAAGTGTGACAACAACTAGTGTACTTAGCAGTCCCTGTGACAAGAAAGAGGAGATGAACAGCAGCTCCCTTGGCTCTAACTCTATACTGCTGCACTAGGAGAATAAACTTCATGCGCTCCACATGCTTTAAGATGAAATCTTTTTCTGTTCTCCATCATTTCATTTCCTCAGCTATAATAGTTACAGGGGTTGGACAATGAAACTGAAACACCTGGTTTTAGACCACAATAATTTATTAGTATGGTGTAGGGCCTCCTTTTGTGGCCAATACAGCATCAATTCGTCTTAGGAATGACATATACAAGTCCTGTACAGTGGTCAGAGGGATTTTAAGCCATTCTTCTTGCAAGATAGTGGCCAGGTCACTACGTGATACTGGTGGAGGAAAACATTTCCTGACTCGCTCCTCCAAAACACCCCAAAGTGGCTCAATAATATTTAGATCTGGTGACAGTGCAGGCCATGGGAGATGTTCAACTTCACTTTCATGTTCATCAAACCAATCTTTCACCAGTCTTGCTGTGTGTATTGGTGCACTGTCATCCTGATACACGGCACCGCCTTCAGGATACAATGTTTGAACCACTGGATGCAAGAATGGTCCTCAAGAATGGTTTGGCAGTCCTTGGCAGTGACGCGCCCATCTAGCACAAGTATTGGGCCAAGGGAATGCCATGATATGGCAGCCCAAACCATCACTGATCCACCCCCATGCTTCACTCTGGGCATGCAACAGTCTGGGTGGTACGCTTCTTTGGGGCTTCTCCACACCGTAACCCTCCCGGATGTGGGGAAAACAGTAAAGCTGGACTCATCAGAGAACAATACATGTTTCACATTGTCCACAGCCCAAGATTTGCGGTCCTTGCACCATTGAAACCGACGTTTGGCATTGGCATGAGTGACCAAAGGTTTGGCTATAGCAGCCCGGCCGTGTATATTGACCCTGTGGAGCTCCCGACGGACAGTTCTGGTGGAAACAGGAGAGTTGAGGTGCACATTTAATTCTGCCGTGATTTGGGCAGCCGTGGTTTTAAGTTTTTTGGATACAATCCGGGTTAGCACCCGAACATCCCTTTCAGACAGCTTCCTCTTGCGTCCACAGTTAATCCTGTTGGATGTGGTTCGTCCTTCTTGGTGGTATGCTGACATTACCCTGGATACCGTGGCTCTTGATACATCACAAAGACTTGCTGTCTTGGTTACAGATGCACCAGCAAGACGTGCACCAACAATTTGTCCTCTTTTGAACTCTGGTATGTCACCCATAATGTTGTGTGCATTTCAATATTTTGAGCAAAACTGTGCTCTTACCCAGCTAATTGAACCTTCACACTCTGCTCTTACTGGTGCAATGTGCAATCAATGAAGACTGGCTACCAGGCTGGTCCAATTTAGCCATTAAACCTCCCACGCTAAAATGACAGGTGTTTCAGTTTCATTGTCCAACCCCTGTAGCTAGCAACATTTGATAGTTGCTATTTAAATATTTACCACCATTGGACTGTCAGTCAGTCAGTCATTTTCTACCGCTTATTCCATAGTGGGTCGCGGGGAGCTGGTGCCTATCTCCAGCAGTCTATGGGCGAGAGGCAGGGTACACCCTGGACAGGTCGCCAGTCCATCGCAGACCATTGGACTGGTTAAAGTCAATTTCTTTAAAGAGCAATGTTTTACGTCTCTGAGGTTTAGAGGACAATGAGTGATTATAACAGATCTGTAGGCTTTTTGATCAAACAAATTACACAAACACTGAATACAACATCCATTTGACATTACATGACATATCCTCTTCTTTCAGGCCACAGAACTAAACATTTAAAGCTAAAACTGTAATGAGAAAAACAGATCTACAACACAGCTAGATTTATGTCAGGCCCAAAGTTCTAACACTCTTTAACTCGTTTTGAGTATATAGCATGTATTAGAGCTACTTAAGGGAAAATTACATCTTTGAAAAACAAAATAAAGAGTAAGAAAGCATATTTTTGCATAAACTGCACATCAATTTAAATGTTCTGCAGATGTAAATTTTCTCTTTATCCCTAAATATTCAAGATTACTTCTGTTAGTAATGAGCTCCATTCTTCTGAGAGCTGCAATGTTGCTGCAGGTAACTCAAGTTTAATGAGAAAATAAGTCATAAATCAAATAATCTCAGTAGAAGTGTAGATGTTATGCTGAGGGTCTGCTGTGACGGGAACCATTGGGATGGAGTCACCAGAAATAGACAGAAGAACTCTTTAATCAGCAAAGAGTCCTTTGCAAGTCTTTTAATTGTCAGTCAGTCAGTCAGTCATTTTCTACCGCTTATTGCTTAAAACTAATCCTTGTGTCTCATGATTGTGTATTGTGATTGTGTATTTGACTCCCATGCTTTCAGTAAATAATGTTCCAACCTTGCCTTTCTGTAAATAAATCAGGGCAGTAATGGTTTAAGCAAGCTAATTTGATCAAATAAATTTGTAGTGCCATTAAAAGGCAGTTATGACAACAGTAGGCTCTGAAGAAAACTGAAAAATATGCATACTGGAATAAGTAATTACTAAATTAGTAGCAGGTGTATTGATTGACTTATGGGAAACAGCTGTAGGCAGAGTGGAAAAATTAGTGGTCTGAATGTTTAAACAAAATATAGTAAATACTACACATGAACAAAGAAACTTAACATGAATATTATGAACATACTAGGTAAACAAACACCATAATTGTTCAAAATATAAAACCTATCACAGGAAAGTCCTTGACATCATGTCAGTGATGGCTTCAGCAATGCAACCAAACCTACCGACCTCCTAACTTAATTCTTAAAACTAAAATTCTACCTCATCTGCTATTAATCCACCACTGTTAATCTGTTTGAGCTTTATTTGGTGGTTGTAGCCCAAGCGGTGGGGTACAGATTTCCATCATCCAAGTAAAAAGAACGCACCTGTTGGACCTTCAGTGGTCACTTTAAATTTAGATTTAGATTTTTCATCTATGATTAGGATTTTGATTTTTTTTTAGATTTAGACACACTTACGTAGCACCTCATCTCAATGCAGGGTGAAGTGTGGGGATTTTACTCACATTTTTCAGTCTTGAATCCAGAGTGCAGTTTTACTCTAAATATCCCTGACTCATTGCATAAAGTAAAGAAACAGTGAATCCCCACAGATGCAAATATATGCTGAAGCTTTCATTCTTTTGGTGAGCTCTTTAGCTCGCTAGTGTCAGTGTGAAAACATCCAGTCAAAGCAGTGATCGGATCTGAAGCTCTTATCAGTTCCCCTTAGACTGGGAATCCTTCCACCACTTGGCTTCAACTGCAGCACTCTCTCTTCTGGTAACTTAGCGCTGGAGACGGATCTTTGCCTGGAAGAGTGCAGAGCTTTTGCACCTGATGACTATGCCTTTCTTCTGGATACCGACGTCTTGGATCACTGGGATTTTCATTATTTTCTGTTTAAATTATGCTTCTGATTGTTTTTGACTTCAGCTGAGATGTTGGCTGTTTAAATGTAAGTCTCTCTCTCTGATAACCACTGGAACTCTGAAGGTATGAAGAGTCTCTATATTCCCTGAAAACACCTGTCAAGGCAGAGAAGTGTGCAATCACCACGGTGAAGCTCCAGATTCCCCCCTCTGTAAAAGAAGCTGGTGGGTGTAGATTAGCTGATAGTAGTCTCTGTGCACAATAGCATAATGTGACAAAGAGGAGAGCAGCACTGGAGGCTGATGGTGCAGCTAACAGCTTCAGCAAAGTTGGAGAGTTAAAAGACTGGATCATAGCTCCACTAAACTTTAAGCTTAAAAACATAGAAATGTATCGATTCACTTTTGACCCATAGAACACTTTGACACAGCTTTCATGTTGGCAGGGAGCCAATAATTGTGGAGTGTGTTCCAGGTGGATGTGATTCATGAAGATGTTTGAAGATAAAAAAGTACAACAGAAAACAGAAATGAAATCTTTGTAAGCAAGCAGACATGATGGAGATAGCAATATGGAATTCCTTTTTTATTTTATTTCTTCTGCCTACCTAACTGAAATTAAATTTCAGCAGAAAACAATGACTCTGTTGACTGTAAGTGGGTACACTCTGATAGGAAATGTGATTTTTGTGTGGAAGTTTGAAGACACTGGAAGCTGAGTACTGCAATAAGAAGTAACCCTGATGACCCTTTCTCTGCTTCTTAAACCATGACACCATGCTGAGGTTTCATGCAATGGTATTGTACAAAGGGACAAAGAGAAACACTTTATAATTCTACTGATGGTGTCCATTCAAATAGTTGTACACATGGTTAAATTCAGCTCAAGTATTTGCTTTAATATGGCTGCATTAAACATACTGTAAGGTCTTTTTTTCTAGATTTAAGAACTATTAAAAAAATGCTTCTTAACTGAGGTCTGTTGTTAGAAACATCTGTCTCTTATACTAGCCCTGATGTATCAACCATGCTTTTGGCAGCATATGGTCTCTTTCATACTCATTTCAAGATTTGTCAATGCATAATGTAGGTGTAGGATACACTTAAATGCCACTTCCAGGGTATGTCATTGTGGCATTCTGCCAAGATCTAAAAGCACATTTTATGAACGTAAAGCCTCAGTACTACAAAACAAGTGACTTCCCAGCTGAGCTATTTTGACAGGGGGACATTTCCAGGGGAAATCTGGGAAACATGCATTCAGACGGTACTTTTTTTCTAGCTCTGCAAAGTGAAGTTTAATTTGATGCTTGCAGAGTAATGAACTGACATGGGTCTGAAGGCTTTCAGACAGAGACACAGCCTCATCCTGCACATCTAAAACATGACTCTTAAGGCATGGCAAGTTGCACATTTCAGCAACAGGGTATTTCAAGGTGCTTTTCATGATGAAAATATAAGAAAAGAAAACACAAAAAAGCACATTCCAGTGGCATAATAAAGTAAAATAAAGAAAAGTTCAACTACAGACTGAAATAAATGAAGTTTTAGTTTATAGTTTTAATAGAGCAGTCAAAAGCAACTCTAAACAAGTGGGTTTTTAACTTCAGTTTAGAGTAGACTTGCACCACAAGACCTGCACTTCTGCCGCTGAAAAACATCTCGCTGAGCTGATTACAGATGTGGAGAAAAAATACATGGACTCTTTCATCATAATATCATAATTTTAACAGTGCAAACCTCTCAAAAGAACTCTCCAAATACAGACAGCATCTTAAGTGTCCCCCCAGAGACAAAAACACACTGGACCATTGTTACACAACTTTAAAGGACTCATATCATGCTGTTACCAGGGCTGCTCTGGTATTTTCGGATCATTCTCTTATCCCCCTCATCCCAAGCTACAGGCAGAAATTAAGAGCTTCCAAACCCACGGTTCAAACTGTTAAGAAGTAGACTGAGGAATCAAAGCAGACGCTACAGGCCTGCTTTGAATGCACAGACTGGACTGTTTTTGAAACTTCAGCCACTGACTTAAACCAACGAACTTATGTGGTGACATCATACATCAGTTTCTGTGATGATGTGTGTGCAGACCAAGACATTCTGCACCTTTGGGAATAACAAGCCATGGTTTACTCCACATCTCAGGAACCTGGGCAGGGATAAGGAAGAAGCTCACAGCAGTGGAGATTGGGCGCGGTACAGGCAGGCCAGGAACAAACTAACAAAGGAGATCAAAGCAGCCAAGAGAAGCTTCAGTGAGAAGCTAAAGAACAGCCTTTCTACTGGTGAGGCTTCGGCTGTATGGACCGGTCTGAGAAACTTGACTGCCTATAGGAGCCCCCGCACCCATCCTGAACAGAATACTTGCCTGGCTAACCGTCTGAATGGCTTCTACTGCAGACATGACAGGAAGCCATTCACACCCCAAACCATCTCCTCCACATCCCATTTAGGAACCAATTCTTCCCATAAAACAACCAACCCCCTACCTTCAGGTCCTCTGCCTGCACTAAAGATCTCTGAGGAAGATGTAAATAGGCTCTTTCAGCGCATGAAAACAAAGAAAGCTGGAGGACCTGACAACGTCTCCCCATCTTGCCTGAAAGCCTGTCCAAATCAACTCGCCCTGATCTTCACCCGGATCTTCAACAAGTCACTGGAGACGTGTGAGGTCCCCTCTTGCTTCAAACGATCCACCATCCTCCCAGTGCCCAAGAAACCCACCATCCTAGGATTAAATGACTACAGGCCTGTAGCCCTCACGTCTGTGGTCATGAAATCCTTTGAGCGGCTGGTGTTGAAGCACCTGAAAGACATCACAGGCCCCCTGCTGGACCCCCTGCAGTTTGCTTACCAAGCAAACAGGTCGGCAGATAATGCTGTCAACTTAGGCCTACACTTCATCCTGCAACACCTCGACTGTCCAGGGACGTACGCCAGGATCCTGTTTGTAGACTTCAGCTCGGCCTTCAACACCATCATACCAGACATCCTCCACCAGAAGCTCACCCAGCTCAACGTCCCAGCCTCCACTTGTTAGTGGATCAACAGCTTCCTGACGGATCGACAGCAGCAGGTGAGACTGGGGAGCATCTTCTCCCGCACCAGATCAATAAGTACTGGTGCCCCCCAGGGGTGTGTTCTATCCCCACTCCTCTTCTCCCTGTACACAAATGACTGCACCTCAGCGGACTTGTCAGTGAAACTCCTGAAGTTTGCAGATGACACCACTGTCATTGGTCTGATCCAGGACTGTGATGAGTCTGCATACAGACAGGAGGTGGATCGCCTGGTACACTGGTGTTGTCAGAACTACCTTGAACTCAACCCGCTCAAGACTGTGGAAATGGTGGTGGACATTCGGAGAACACCACCCCCATACACCCCCCTCACCAACCTTAACAACACCGTGTCAGCTGTGGACCACTTCAGGTTCCTAGGAACCACCATCTCTGAGAACCTGAGATGGTCCTCACACATAGACACTGTTCGGAAGAAGGCCCAGCAGAGACTGTACTTACTGAGGCAACTCAAGAAGTACAACCTTCCACAGGAGCTGCTGGTCATCTTCTACTCAGTCTGTCCTGTCATCATACATCTCAGTGTGGTTTGGCTCATCCACCAAACAGGTCCAGACTGCAACAAATAATCAGGTCTGCAGAGAGAATAATCAGGACTGACATTCCCTCCATCCAGGACTTATACAGGTCTAGGGTCAGGAAAAGTGCTGCTAAAATCTCTGCAGACCCCACACACCCTGCACATAAACTATTTAGAGTTTTACCTTCAGGCCGTCGCTACAGGGGGGGGTTTACTACCAGCCGCCACAGAGACAGTTTCTTCCCGCAGGCTGTTTCTTGTTGATGAACATTTAATGGAGTACCAAACAACTGCACGCTGAAGTTGCAAATGCACCTTTGTATATGTGTATATTTGTATATATGTATTTAAGGACATAAAGATATACAGTATGCATAAATATATCTTATTAATGCATTAAACGCATAAAAAAATAAAAATAAAAAAAACAAAACCCAAAGAGCAAAGTGTACCGGAGTCAAATTCCTTGTTTGCATGTACGAACTTGGCAATAAAGCTGATTCTGATTCTGATTCTGAGTAGACTGAAGGATTGGTACGGCAACAAATCTTTTATGTATTTTGATGCTAAGCCATTCAGTGATTTATAAACAAACAAGTATTTTAATGTATATTCTCTGAGATACAAGGAGCCAGTGTAAGGACTCTGAAACTTAGGGGCTGTGCTCTACTTTGTCAGTCTGATTGACTTTTTGGCAGACCTGTGAAGACACCGTTGCAGTAATTGATTTGACTTAATATAAACGCTAAATATTTTTTTCAATTTTTATATAAAGTTAGAGTTCCATGCTTCAAAAAAGACTGAAACCAGTCAAGGACTGTACTAGAAAGACTGACCCAGTTCTCCCGTCTCTCCAGGAGTATACCATGGTCAACAGGGTTGAATGCAGGTCCGATAAAAACTATCACTGTGGTTCTTCCACAGTCTGCGTTTTTCTGATGTCATCCATCATGGTACTGTCGTAAACAGGGAAACCTGACTGAAGACATCAAAGTGGCTGGTTTTGTTAACCCTGTAAAGCCTGAACCATGAAATGATTTTCAGAAAATTAAATGTTTTTGAAACTGGAGTGTTTATTGAATATTCTGACCAAAAAAAAAGATATGTATGCATATATATATATATATATATATATATATATATATATATATATATAATATATAATATAATATTATATATAATATATATATATTATCAATTATATGAGTTTTCATTTTGTATCATTTGTGATGCATTTGTGTGCAATGTTGTTTTCCCTAAACCAACAAAAACAAACAAACTTTACACTAAACATTTTTTCCATATTGCATACCAACATCATACATATTCTGTAACTTCTGAAATTAAGATATCAAGTACAATAACAAACCGACCAATGGAACTGGCATTGTGGAAGAGGAACTTATGATTTATTGTGTTTCATTTTTGTACTTCAAAACTTCATTTTGCATTTTGGTAGGCCAGAAAACAATTTCTGTCCTTGTTCAAGCAAGGATGGACCATCTTTCACAGTAGACAGGGGTGAAGCCAATAAACATGTGATAAGATGTGTGTCATTAAAACGGCACTAAAATTGTCATTTCATCTCCGGTGTCTAATCTGCTCAGCTGCTATCTTTAGTAAATAATTATTTTATTTATTTTTTAAACACACAGGCTGATTACTTTTCAACCTATACTTACAATCTTTAACAATGGCAGCTGCTTAAGCATTAATTACTGTAGATGTTTTTCATCATTGCTATGTTTGTTTTCTCCTTTTTCTCAACCAATAGTAAAAACGAATCTAAGAAAGGAAATATTTCCTTGCATATATCTAAAACAGTTTTCCCGCTTAAAAACAATACACTAATGCAGTTTATTGTTGCTGTTGAAAACAATTGATACTTTAAAAACCGATGCTTAAATGATGGCTGACAATTGATTACTTTTCATTTAAAGACATGTAGAAGGCTACTTAATTTTGTTTTTGGCCAGTCAATGACAAGGTGACCAATAAAGATAACAATAAAGATTTCTGCCCTTTATTTATTTTTTTTTATTTTTCCAAAAGCATAAAGAAAACTAAGCCCAATACAAAAACATAAACAAAGATCAAAAACTGAAACATTTAAGAAGCATCAAACATTTGCTCAGGAGGCAGCTGCACCAAACATTGCTGACCACACAATCATAATGTTACTTTCAGTGCCATGGACAGAGTCCCAGTTACCAAAACATGTCAGGATAGAAGATAAGTTCACTCTGAAAATGTCAATAAAGATATGTACATTTTATAAAAGTGATTAGTCCGGGAATGTGTTACCCATGTCTGCCAATTTGTTGAAACAAAAATAATCAGGGAGACCATGGAGAAAAGCTGCTGGACTTCGCTTAATTTGTTCCATGGCTTTTTAATTTAAGCCAAATAGTTTCCCAATTGCTTTGTTACACAGTGCAGACCCATAAGCAAAGCTACTGGTGTTTTATTTTAAACTCGATTCATAACGAAGATAGAGTAGATTTAAATTTGTAGAGGTATTAAACATCTACAACCAAAAATACTACCCAAGTTGTTGTTGTTTTGCATTTTTTCATTAGTCTCTGCACCTCTCTCGTGGAATTTCAAAGGTCTTTTCTCTCTCTCCCGGGTCTGTGTCAACTTTCCATTACCTCAACCATAACTGTGCCGGTTTAAGCTAAACCTGACTCCCCCTTACTCCATCCAACAGGGAGGGAGGAAGGCTCTCTCCCTGATAAACTAAGCCACTCTAACTATAAGCTTTATCAAAAAGGAAAGTTTTAAGCCTAGCCTTAAAAGTAGACAGGGTGTCCGCCTCACGGACCAAAACCGGGAGCTGGTTCCACAGGAGAGGAGCCTGATAACTAAAGGATCTGCCTCCCATTCTACTTCTGGAGACTCTAGGAACCACCAGTAAACCTGCAGTCTGAGAACGCAGTGCTCTGTTAGGAACATATGGAACAATCAGATCTCTGATGTATGATGGAGCTAGATCATTAAGGGCTTTATATGTGAGGAGGAGAATTTTAAATTCTATTCTGGATTTAACAGGGGAGCCAATGAAGGGAAGCTAAAATAGGAGAAATATGATCTCTCTTTTTAATTTTCATCAGAACTCTGGCTGCAGCATTTTGAATCAGCTGAAGGCTTTTAACTGCATTTTGTGGACATCCTGATAGTAAAGAATTTCAATAGTCCAGCCTTGAAGTAACAAATGCATGGACTAGTTTTTCAGTGTCACTCCTGGATAGGATATTTCTAATTTTGGCAATGTTTCAGGGGTGAAAGAAGGAAATCCTAGAAACCTGTTTAATATGGGATTTAAATTACATGTCTTGGTCAAAAGTAACACCAAGGTTTTTTACTTTATCACCGGAGGTCAATTTAAGGCCATCCAGGTTAAGTGATTGACTAAGCAGTTTCTTTTTTAAAGACTCCGGTCCAAAGACAACAACTTCTGTCTTGTCCTAATTTAGAAGCAAAAAATTTAAAGTCATCCAAGTTTTTATATCTTCAAGACATGCTTGTAGTCTATCTAACTGGTTGGGTTCATCAGGATTTATGGATAAGTAAAGCTGAGTATCATCAGCGTAACAGTAAAAATTTATCCTATGCTGCCTGATAATTTGACCTATTGGAAGCATATATATAGTAAAGAGAATTGGCCCAAGTACTGAACCCTGTGGTACTCCACAATTAACCCTGGAGTTTAAAGATGATTTATCATTTACATGAACAAACTGGAATCTGTCAGACAAATACGATTTAAACCAGCCTAGCGATTATCCCCTGATCCCTACATGGTCGACTATCAAATGCAGCACTGAGATCTAACAGAACCAGTACAGACACAAGTCCATTATCTGAGGCCATAAGAATATCATTAGCGACTTTCAGCAGAGCTGTTTCATTGTGAAGAGCTCTGAAGCCTGACTGAAACTCTTCAAACAGGTCATATTTTCTCAAGAATTTTAGATAAGAATGGAAGATTGGATATAGGTCTGTAATTTTTCAAGTCATCTCGATCAAGCGAACGTTTCTTAAGTAAAGGTTTAATTACAGCTACCTTAAAAGCCTGTGGTACATATCCATTTACTAAAGATGTTAGAGACTTGTTCTCTTCTATTAATGATGAGAAATAAGCTGTTCTGGCTTGGCGAAGTGTCTTTTTATACAACAATAGGCTATTTTTCCAGATTAAGTAGGAATCCTCTAGGTGTGTAGAGCGCCATTTTCTCTCCAATTTTCTAACGTTGTGCTTTAAAGTACGCAGCTCTGATTTAAACCAGGGAGCCTGCCTCCTATGAATGATTACCTTCTTTTTCAAGGGGGCTGCATTGTCTAATGCATCACGCAATGATGAAGAAACACTATGAACAAAAGAATCAATTTGTGAAGGGGCAGAAACAGAATTTTTGCCCTCCACTGTGTTTTTCAGTAATAATGAGGAGATTAAAAGTGGAACAGATTCTTTAAAGGTTGTTACAGCATCGTCTGATAATGATCTACTATAATGAAATTTGCTTTCAGGTGTGGAGTACTCGGTTAAATTAAACTCAAAGGCTATTAAGAAATGGTCAGACAGGACAGGGTTATGAGAAAATATTGTTATGTCTTTACACTCAATGCCATATGTCAGCACAAGGTCCAGAGAATGAAGACAAAGGTGGGTAGGTTTGTTAATGTTCTGAGCAAAGCCAATTGAGTCTAAGATAGCATTAAAGGCTATATTTAAGCTATCACTTTCAGTGTCAACATGAATGTTAAAATCCCCTACTATAATAACCTTATCTGTATTTAACACTAAATCAGATAAAAGGTCTGATCTAAAAATTGAGAGTAAGGGCCTGGTGGATGGTACAAAACAACAAACAGAAGTGGTTTTATTGCTTTGCAATTTGGATGAGGAAAACTAAGGATTAAATACTCAAAAGAGTTGTAGCAATTGATTGGTCTGGGACTAATCATAAATCGGACTGAAAGATGGTTGCTACTCCTCCTCCTCGCCCAGTATTTCGAGGAATGTGAAAATTAAAATAATTAGTAGGAGTTGACTAATTTATAGTAACATAATCCTTTTGCTGCAGCCAGGTTTCTGTGAGGCAAAATAAATCAATCTGATTGTCAGAAATCAGCTCACTAACTAGCAATGTCTTTGAAAAGAGAGATCTTATGTTCAGTAGGCCACATTTAATTGTTTTGTTTTTCTTTTTAGTCTGAGTTGTGTTTATTTTTATGAGATTTTCCTGATTTCCTCCTTTTAGATTATTTTTTTAATCTATTCAATTTTGCCCTTGGGCGAGACACTGTCTTAATAGGGTAATGGGTGGGTAGCAGTACAGAAGCTGCAGACAGGAGTATTAAACTACGACCCTGCTTCCTGGTCTGAACCCTGGGTTGTCAGAGTTTTGGAGAACTAATAAATTCGGCCAGATTCCTAGAAATAAGAGCTGCTCCATCCAAAGTGGGATGGATGCCGTCTCTCCGGATCAGACCAGGTTCATGACATTCACCAGTATTATCCTAAAATTGTGCAGCTCTACTATTAAACTCCAAATCCATATACAAAGTCATTATTTAACCTTTATTCAATCCCAACATTTGTGTAGCAGATCATATTTAGTTTGGAGTGCTTTACCGTGTAAAACTGGTCAGACAGTGATTTTGTCACTGACCACACATCTCTGATAAGGTTTTGCTGGAGCTTGCTCTCCAGCTTCTTCTTGTACACCTCCTTGCTGTCTCGTATCTTGACTTTAAGTTGCTTCTGTATACTCCTCAACAATCCTCTGTCTCCCTCTCTGAAGGCTCTTTTTTTCTTGTTAAGCAGGTCCTTCAGGTTACTGGTGATCCAGGGTTTGTTATTGGGGAAGCATCTCAGGGTTCTGGTGGAATGATGTTATCCACACAGAAGTTTATATAGTCAGTGACACACTCAGTCATGGCATTGATGTCCTCTCCATGTAGCTGGCACAATGCATCACATTCTGTAGTCTCAAAGCAACCTTGCGGGGCTTCTTCAGCTTCCTGTGACCATTTTCTCACAGTCCTCTTTATTACAGGTTGTCTCTGAACAAGGGGCTTATATTTTGAGCAGATAAAAACAAGATTGTGATCTGATTTGCCTAGAGGAGGTCTTGCTGTAGAGATGTATGAGTTCTTGACATTTGCATAAAACAAATCCAATGTTTTGTTTTCTCTGGTAGAGCAGCTGCAGTGTAGCAGAGAGTGAAGCATGGTTAAAATCACCAGAAATTGCCACAAACGCATTGGGGTGTTGTGTCTGTAGCTTAGCAACAACAGAGCTGATGCCATCACAAGCAGTGTCGGCAACAGTGGAAGGTGGAACGTATACTGTTGCCAAACTAACACTGGTGAACTCTCTGGGTAAATAATATTGACGAAAACTTACTGCTAACAGTTCAATATCTGGACTGCAGAGATAACACAGTAACATGTCCTGGATGACACCATCTGTTGTTCACAAGTTCTGCCAGTCCACCTCCTTTACATTTGCCGCTCCTCTTTAAATCTCTGTCTGCTCGTATGGCTAAAAAGCCCGGCAGAGGGACGCTGGAGTTGGGGATATGATCCTGCAGCCCTGTCACAGTAAAACACATAGAACTGCATTCCTGGTACTCTGGCTGGATCCTTTGTAGGGCTTGGAGTTCATCCAACTTGTTTCCCAACGATCTCACATTGCCCATTATAATCAACGGAAGAGATGGTTTGAACTTCCTCCTTCTCTCTCTTCTCTTAGCTTCTGCTCTGCCTCCACGGCATCTCCATTTCAACTCATCAGGGATTTGGGGTTGTAGTTGAAGCATTATTTGCGCTTTTGAGTTATTAATCAGCTGCTCCAGGTTGAAAGAAACAACGCCGTTGCCATGACGATGCATCATAGCAAATGTCCTAAAGTATAAAAGTATTAGGAAAAATCCTCCAAGCTGCACAGCATCCGACACCGGAGAGGACAGTCCTCCAAAAAAAAATCAACTGTATCCACCACAAGAGGAAGAGTTCCCAAAAAAGCATCAATCCGAATCAAAAGTAACAGAGCTACTCCAACCTGCTGCCACCTTGAACGGGGCAATTCTAGAATTGCTCAATAGATCATGACTGACCAAATAAACAAAAAACTGTTTTGGTTTATAGATTAAATGATAAATAATAAAAAAAAAATAAATGCAAATAAAATATTGATTTTATAGGTTCACCTCCTGAAAACCAATAAATTACAGGGTTTAGTTTTACTGATACAGATTAGCATTATAAAGGTCAAAATAATTTATCCTGTGTACACGATTTGGATGTGGGAGAATAAGACTGCTTTGCCTCGAGGAATCCAAAGCGGCTGAGTTCAGCAGTCAGTATTAGATAAAAAACAAGATTAAGATAGCCTTGAAAATATGATGGAGAAATATTCCAGCCGAGCCGTGTCAGGAACGGAGCTGTTTTAGGGCATCAGTACTGGATACTGTTGCAGGAAATCCATGAGTCCCAGAGGGAAACAGCCCTTAAATGTTAATAGTGCATCACAACAGTCCAATTACAATCAAACCCAGGACTGATGTCAGTGCCAGGTGTGGACGGCTTCTTTGGGTCTGAGATGGCAAATGCCCCTTTTCTACTGGCTCGATTTGGCCCGGCTCGACTCCACTCGGCTCCATTATGTTTCCATTACTACTTTTTCTGTACTGGTGCCTACCTTTTTTACATCCATGCTCCTGAGCAGGTACAGCCGGTTCTGAGTAGGGTTTACATGTGACGTGAACAGACTGCTGTTCACTGATTGGCTGTGGGACCAGGAGAAATTTGAGGATTTTCACTGAGGTAATGCAGACAAATGTTAATAAAACGCAAGAGCGACTACAATAACATTTAGGACCACAATGTCCAGAGCGGGTCAAACTGAAAAATAATTTTACTGTTTACAAATCAAACCATGACTAAAGGCTAAAAGAAAAAAAAGAGGACAACAATGTCAGCTTTCTGAATTACATGGAGACGCTGTAATTATTAACATCCTAAATCATCAAATAACACATAAAACCAGCTGTTCAGGTGCACAAAGATTTATAGACGGTCCTTAAGTGAACCAGCATCTGCGGGAGGAGGGAGCAGGCAGAGAGCAGCTCCTTGTAATTAGACTGCCTGCATCAGATCAAATGGGAGGAAGATCCCGCTGAATCCACGGAGCACGAATATCCAACGTAAAACTAACTTCACTGCAGTCAGACGTCCGCCGTTTTGTGATTTAAAGTCCTTGCGCTTTAAATTTCTTGTTATTGTCATGGCTGAGACAAAAACTTCATCATAAAGCCCAAAATTGTAACTTCTTCAGCCAGACTTTGGAGCTTTACCATCAAGACAGCAGCCCTTCTCCTCTCTACTCCTCCTGCCACACCCCCCTCACATCAGAACCTCTGTGTCCTACTTTAGATCTGGCTGGGTTGTGGTCCAGATAATTATCCAAGTGGATCATTTTTTTACATGAAAAAAACATATACGAGACATTCTTGCATATACAGTAATACAAACATTATTAGTATTTAGTTTATATTTGTGTTATCTAATTAATTATTATTTTTTTTTGCGTTTCACGCAGATCACTTTAATGTGACAATTTCACAGTGTAATGTTAATTGCAGCAAATCTCATTACACTGATGGATGGAGGCGGGGCTTCAGCTGCCATAGGTCCAGCAGTCAGTGGTAACACAACTGGTACCGTGCCGAGTAGAGTGAAACCAAGTGGAGCGCCGCCTACAACGAGCCAGTGGAAAAGGGGCAATAGAGTCTACACTGAACATCCCTATCACGAGAACCATAACTTACAGCAAAGGTGTTGTTAGCTAACAGGACATTTGTCCATATCCGTGCTGTATTCCCATCTTTTTTCTGGTACTCTCGATGCTGTGAGGAACACACATATAGAAAGTACTTCAGGATAACTTGCTCCACTTACAAAAAATAATTTGCATACATTTGTCCATGCCTCCAAGCTGCAGCAGTATGAGTTACGTTTTGTGGTAGATATGCTAGAAAAGAAGAGTCTCTTTCCTTTGTTTCCATTTCTCCCTTCACTTTTTTACTGCTTAATTAACATGTGTGCTAAAGCTTTGCCAAAAAAGAGAGAAAAAAAAACAGTCTAAACCAGTTAGAAAAACTTTTTGCGTGCAGAGGAAGGTTGACAGCTCCTACAGCTCACATATCTCTGACACAAACCAACTAAATCAGAGATCGGTTCTGATACTGTGCTCAGACACTGCAATAAAAGTCACAGGACAACTGTTCACCAAGCCATACACCCAACACAGAGCTCATTAGTCAGAGGGAAGTAGCAAACTGACAGCAATTAAAACCAGGTCAAATTTAAGATGATTTGCTTCAGGGCTCCTGATGGAAATAACATTTCTCTAAGATAAATTGTCGGTGTTAACTAGTTCAGAGAGCAGTTGGTGGGAAAGCTCGTCAGAGCTTTGACCATAACTGGCTGCTTAAAAATAGCAGACATAATATCAGTCACAGCAGTATATAAGGATCTACTTTGTCCTTTTTTTCCTGCTTGGTTAAAAACCATTTGTTGCTTTCGCTCAGGTTTTTTTTTTGTCAAAATGCAAAAAACAGACTTAAGTTAACCATTTCCAATTTTTGCTCTTTGAAGTATTTTCTTTTCAATATTTCTACTCCCCTTTTATCTTTTTGCTTATTCTTTATATTTTTTCCAGCAAAAGGGAACAACTAAACAACTCCGCAAGTATTCTTCTGATGGATGCAGCTAGGATAAAAAAAAAGAAAACATCTGTGGCATAAATCTCTAAGAATCTTTAGTATGAAATATACCATTTGGCTATATCTGATGATGCCAGAAACACCATAGATGTCTGATGGCTTTGTGTTTTTCATTTAGCTCAGCTGTGCAATAGAAACAGATCATTTGCACACCAGCATATAGCACATCTGTTTAATTAATGAAGCTGTTTGTTTATGTGAACAACAGATCAGTATTCTCTTGGTCAGGTCAGAATGTATTTATATGAAACAGCATGATGTGTTTTAAAATTGTTGTTTGGATGGATGGATGGGTGAGTGACTGGGTACACCCTGGACAGGCCAACAGTTCATCACATGGTAACACAGCGACAAACAACCATGCACACACACACTCATACCTTGCTGACTGTGGGAGGAAGGAGGAATATTCGGGGAGAACCCATGCATGCACAGGTAGAAAATTCAAACTCCATGCAGAAAGAGCCCCAGACAGCATTCAAACCCAGGACCTTCTCTCCATGATATGCAAATGTTATGTTCTCCCATTTACACCTCTAGTAGAGACATGTTGCTCTTGGCAGCTTCTTTCGAACACTGTCTTGATTCATGCAAGGAATAACTACTAAGCCGTGCTTAATCAGTCATTTGCAGCAGTGCAACTTCTTTTCTAAAAATAAGTCCTCTGAGAAATGTTTCTCAGAGTGGGATGTTTTTGTTTTGTTTTTTTTGCTGTTTTTTTTAAGAGGGAAAGATCTGACAAAAATACTTCCATTATTACATTCTTAAAGTCTGAAGTAAAGCTGGGAAATGGACTCTATCACAAATGATTTCCCAGATCTTTCTGTTGATCATTTATAACACACCAAATTGTCATTCAATAAGATGTTCAAGTATTGTTGTTAAAAATCAGAATATCCTTTGTTGTCATTGTCACAAGTACAATGGAACTGACAAAAAAAAGCTACACTGTCTGTGAATGAGCACTAAATAGTTTATGGTAATTAGAAAACAGAAGCATTTTGTTAAAACAATCAAATAATAAACAAGTGTACACACATTCATACTGAGTGCACATTCCCATTATTGCATCTCTGTTGCATTACTGTTTACAGTTTAGTTTTTCCTGTTGGATAGCAACTGGACTTCCGGCTGATCAATTTAGCATATCCGACATTTTTATTTCTTGCTGCGAATTCGTAGTCCAAGCTCAAGTATGCTTACGCTGCAAGAGGATAGGTTCGGTTCGGTTGTTGGGTGCATTAACCCACAGAATTCATTAAATTGTTCCCCGCATCAGAACCCCATTGAAGAGCCTGGTGAAATTTAATTTTTTATGGAAATGTACCCATCAGTGGGGAGATTCCTCTTTGTCTGCGCAAAGCACTTCAAGGACGAGTTCTTCAGCAACCTCCGCCAGTATCAAAGTTTTGACATCATCTGATTAAGGGGTCAGTTCCTTCTGTCTATGGAGACAACGGACACAGCAAATTGGTCAGCTGCAAACAACGCTAAAATGACAACAAACTTCATTTTAGACATGAATTTATTGTGTTGATATGAAGTCCTGGCCTTTGTGTTGATAGCAGTAGCATCGTGCCTCCTGCTTATGTTAGTGCTATGTGCTCACAGAGACCGCACCAAAACGAACAGGGGTAAAAGAGGGCCCTGTGGAGCTACAATAACAAGGAGTTTAGATGAAAGCATTGCAGTTCCACTTTATATAGGCCACAACTGGATGATTTAACTGTGAAAGGGCAGGATTTAAAGGCATTAAAGAGGCATGTCCTCTTTAAGTTATCTGTAGCATCTGCCTGATGGTAACAGTTCAAACAGAGCATGACCCTGGTGAGAAGTGTCCTTGATGATGTCATAGGCTTTTTGGAGACAGCGGGAACTGTGGAATTCTCTAAAAGCATCTAAAGCTGGTTAGGATTGTGACATTCATAACAGTTTAAATAATGATTCCGAAATTAGGAAAGCATGATTGTGAACTTAGGAGAAGTTGCTAATTCATCAAGCATGAATTCATCAAGTCATTCAATGAGCTGAGCAACCTCTAAACATGAGCTAAATACTCACTCTGTTTATGTCATTTTAGTGTGACAAGTTAATAACTTTTGAAAATGGCTACTAGTAAAGTGAATTATAGCTCAGTGGATTCAATGGTTTCTTGTCAGATAGGTTTCTAAATAAGATGATAAGTTTCTACCCAAGTTTTATCTTTCAGTTTCTGCAGCTGCCATTTTTTCAGTCATTTTTTTCATGCTTACTCTAATGAGGGCTTTAACAGTCTAACATCCTGGTGTGACTGTGAAAAGCATACAGTTAGGTGATAGAGGTCACTCCACAGTCAGACATTTACTTGTTCACTTCTAACTGCACACTAACTGTTATTCTGCAAACAGAAAAAGATTAAAGTCATTATACTAACAGTTTAGTGTGAACACCTACATCAGCAGTGCTTACACACACACACACACACACACACACACACACACACACACACACTTTACATCTGACTTCACAGGGAGTTTTACTGTGGGAATACAGCAGCTACATTTGCATAACAAATTAATATCCAAGCCTTTTTTACTGCCACCACAGCCTCACAACAACAAAGCTTAGGAAACCCCGTCTTAAATACATCTCCTGCTATAATTAATTATTAATACACAAGACTGACCTCTAAACATAACTTGATTTATCTTGGTATGCTTTTTAGCAACACATGAACCAGAATATAAGTTAGAATCTGTATTCATATAAGGAATAAGAAATAAGTTTATAATCTGAGGTTTTGTTTTATTCGAGGTTAGAGTTGATGTTTTTGCTTTTCATGTTTAATAGGTTAGGTAAAATCTTTGTTTTTGATTTACCCTTTTACAGTTGATTTTCTACCATATCTATTTTATTTGCTTTATCTGTCATACTTTAGTCCTTTCTTCATATTAGATTGTTACTTTACACTATACTTTTATTTGCTCGTTATCAGTTCTTTGTGATTCCTACAGATTTGTACATGTGTATCCATTTCATTTGATCATAAAACTCAGTATGTGCTGTGTCATTCATTCAGTTTTAATTGCCACTTTTGCGATTGTCAATGGTTGCAAATGCACTGAGTGGATGGGAAATATTTCAACAGTCCAACCTACTTACCTATATAAAAGCTATTAACTTTGAATCAAGTATCACACAAAAGTATTTATTTTAAAGCAAAGCCTGCATTTACTATTATACTACTGTACAGGATAATAGAGTGATGCTTTGAAGTTTAAGTATAATTTATAGTTTGAGCAACACTTTGTCAAGGGGTATCGTTTTTGAAAAGAAAAACAAGAACAAACAAGATTCTGTTTTATTAACATTTCAACACTTTACTCAATAATTCATGGATAAGCTTGTAATGGCATTACAGCAATCAAATGCTTCCTGTGGTTACGTACAACCCTTTTACAATTTAGCTTCTAGAATTAACTCCAAGTCTCTGAGGTTTGAATGCCTCTTTACCATCAACCCTCATCTTTAGCTCCCTCCACAAATTCTCTATCAGATTGAAGTCTGATGCTGATATTATCTCCAGTCAGAATAGACATGTTGGTAAAATTAAAAGATTACTCCTGAATCTGCCAGGCATACAAGGCACTGCTATGAAATGTATGTAAATGCTATCAAAAAGTTCAAACAATGGCCTGATTTGAACATAAGCAAATCTCATGTGACGCTATGCAGATCCTTTTTCTGCACTAATAAATTTTCACTAACCTCATGCATGTTGAATCTTGGAGTATTCCCAACTGACTGCTGTCTGAAGTATTTTCAGATTAGGTGAGCAAATAAGTATTTGACCACTTGGTAACACTTATGGACTTTATATAGAACATTGAATTATCAGCCCAAGATGGTCAAGTGATCATTAAGTGTTAAAAAAGAATAAAAGTGAGATGATGATGTCACTCCAAAATGTGATTTAGTCAGTCCTTACGCAGTGCCACACTTTGCATTGTATACCCTTCAACTAATTAAAAATGCAATATTTGACATGGGGGTTTGACCAGATGTTTAACAAAATGCATTCAATTTCTTCATATTTAGATAAATGGCAAATATGGTTTTATTACACCAACATTTGATGCAAGGTAAGAAGGAATATGACAACAGCTTTATTGTGTCAAATTAGGGCATGATTAGTGCTGCTTCTTTACGGAAGTGCTGTTACCCTTGTTAAGATTGTTTAACAAGTAGTGTTAATGCCTGCTAATGCTGTTAATAGTGTGGCTGACTTATCTATGAACAACTAAGACATGTATTACCAACACATAAACAAGCGTTCTATGATTTGAAAAATAAATTATTCTTTACCATTACTTAGTTAGGATAGTGAGTGGCTTACTGTTGGTTACTGTCATCTTTTTTATTATTTTCTTCTTTTCAGAGAGAAAGAAAAGGAGACTGACCTCTGGAATCAGCTAAGATATCACTTTATAAGATACTTTGATCCTTAAAGTACACTTACACAAAAGGTCAGCTGCATTGTCTCACCCGATGCCCTCTGCCAGCATTCTGCTGCTTTTAAGTTTGTATTTGTTCTTCAGTGACATTGCCTTCTTTGTAGTTCAATAAATGGAGTCAACAAAAAAAAAGATGAAGCAACACCTGCTAGCTACTTATGGAAGGCAACTCTAGCTGCCCCGCTGTGTCCCAGCTGATCTACTTTTCTTCCCACTGAACATATCAAACCTGCCCTTCCAATGTGGGCAGTTTACTTAAGCTGAAAATGTGCTGCTTTAATTGCATGCTTCTTTCTATCAATATCCACTTGTGGGCTCTGATCTCTAAGACATTTTCTATGGCATGCTGATCGAGTGACAGGATCAGAATCTATAGAGAAATCTCAGAAACATATACTTTTAGAAATAGTTACACCTTAACAGTTACACATAATTGGTCTTACTGAAATACAACTTCTAAGCGAAGACAAGATCCTGACTAGGCATCACTGCTCTGTTTTAAGCATTGCAGCCAATGAGTCAGTCATTGAATTCAATAGCCTGCATTCAGTGATAACAAACTTTATTCTTATTGTTTATCACAAATATCTCCATCTGAAATGCTCTAAGGAGTATGTTTGACTGTGCATGGTTATTTGTTTGACCTATGACCCTGCAAGGACATATACAGTAAGTAGGATGGATGGATGGATGGAAATCCTTGTACACACTGTGCAGTTATACTTTCTTCATCAAGAGTTTCAGTCATGTGTAAAAGTTTAAAACATCCAACCAAAAGGTTTCCTATAAATTTCAAAAGGAAAATAAACCAATCAGAGAAGATGTGGAGCAGCTATGGAAGAGGAAAGAAAGAGCAGCTGAAGGAGGGAAACTAATAAACACAGATGAGCTAAACAGGGGTACAAAGAAATTACAAATCAAAGGGGACAGAAACACTGAGATCTAAGAGGAATATTCCCAAATATAAGAATAACAGAACAGAAAGACAAACCCAGGGGAAATATCTAACAATAATGAGTACAGGGAAGGACTGAAGAAGGCAAGACCTTAATAACATAATAAAAGGCAAGGAAATTGTCAAAATATACACACAAAAGAAAATTAAAGCCCATACACCTTAGGCTGATGGCAAATGTCTATCATTACAAAGGCGAAAATGTAACTGATTTATAGTTGATTGGCTAAATCAGAGAATGGATACGGCAGCTGATGTGGTCAGTAGTTGTTGGTTCAGCTGAAGATTTCCCTTTTGGTCCCTGATGAACTCTCAATCGCATCTGGAAGCAGAGCTCACAAATTACTTGTTCTGATTCGAATGTTCTTAATCATTTTAAAATTACCCATGTAGGAAAAAAATGTGTTAATACAAACCCTTGGTGATATTCTGCAGTGGCTCTTTTCCTGCAAGCCATTTAGGTTTTAATTTTTAAATCCAGATATGTGCACAGCTCACAGTAATTTGAAAGGAGAGAGCTGTTTCAGCTTGTGTGTGTGGGAGGTTGCCATTTGGAATGTGGTTAGCATTGTGTGAGGTAGATTTTAGTCAACTAATCTTGAAGACAAAAGTGAATAAAATAAATGAAGAAATATTTGACTCAACTCATGTACTGTATTGTTATATATTCAAAGTCAAGAGATCTTCAGGCTGTTGTAGAACAAATGGATTAATGTCCCAGATTTAAATCATTGCCAAACATGCTCTTGAAAATTTGCAACAAAGAGACATTCACCATGTGCACGTCTCTTTGTTGGTCCGTGTCATGTGGCAATAATTTGTCTGCCTACCTGCTGTCCAAATGATGGATAGTGAACTGGCCAACTTTGCAGATTGTTCAGATCCTCCAGGAGGATTTGAACAATCTGCAATCACCTCTTTCTCACTCGCCCTCTGCCCAGAGAAATCTCACTCTATAGGACACTGGAACATTGACTGTTCATTCTAAACAGCTTTGTCTCTATCTTTTGAGTGGGCCAGGTGTTCACACTGAGAGGATACTTGTATCTGTTGGAGGCCAATAGATAAAAGACACACATTCAGTATATACCTTCTGAGCAGACAACCTAGTGATTGTTTTTCACACTGTCTTTTCCCAGTAGCTCAGTGTGAAGGTCTGAACAAAACTGCATGGTCATCAAAGACATTTGAAGACGATTGGCCTTGTTGGCTGTATGGCAGCCTAACCATGCCCACACCTTGCCCGTGATCCAAGTAATTTCACACATTCGCTGCCTTGCATATGATATCCTGTTACTGCCCTGATTGCAATAATTGAACAATTTACATTCTGCACATTAAAAACAAAATGTCCATGATACTAGCACAGTGATCAGTTTGTTGTGCACTCTCTTTGGCAGGGCTTTTAGTTGGAGAGAAGCATATAAGGACTGAAGTGTTGGTCACTCAAATAACTGAGCTTTTATAGTGGATGTGAACATCTGTGCATTACGATATGAGAAGCTGCACAGCAAACAATCTAAACTCGAAGAGCTAAATATTTACTTGTACCAAAAACTCACCAACATGTGATTTCTGAAACAGTCCTTGCAGGTTCTTCATATCAAAATCCAGCTGTACGTAGGCGGGGGGAAGGCATAGGATGGGAGGTGTGGGGGCACTGTCAGCGCAAAGGAGTCAACCAATCGTAGTTAGGGCTACAGTTTGACCTGGGTTTTCCAGTCAGCCCTCACTTCTGCCGTTCTTGGCCCACCAAGCCAAGTTTTTCTGTTTTCTAGCTGCTTTAAAAACCATTTTAAACTAATTTCATATGTTTTTGATGAACAAAGTAAAACTTTAACAGAATGCCACTCTGCTTATAATAAGTATTTTAACATTAAAGTAAAAATATGCAGTTTAGCTAATGTTAATCCGCATAATTTAAGGCTTTCCATATTCAGATAATTTCCCTGTTTTGCCCATTGTTCTTGTTGGTGTGTTTCTATATAATTCATTCCTTTGTCCTCTGTGATTTTTGGTTTATACTATTCATATTAAAGTATAGTAAATTACTTTCAGGCTTTTTCACTTTTTGGTTTGTAGATCTTTTTGTGTCCATGTTTAGCTCCATTTGTGCTAATTAGTCTCCCTCCCTCAGTTTCCCTTCTCTCGTTCTGCCACAGCCATTCCACATCCCCTCTGATCAGCTCACCTGGTTCATGTGTCATTTTCCACCCCTGCCTTAGTAGCTTTGTTGTTTTTCATTGTTCATTGCTGGTTTCTTCTGTTATGATGTCTGTGCAACATTTCTTGTTCTTCTTGTGCTCTACATTTAGGTTTTCTAGTATCATTATATTTAAAACCTTCTACTACCATAGTGCTTCCAAGCTCTTGTCTGCATTTTGGTCCTGCTTTAACCACACATGCATGAAAGCTCCAAGCATCAAACTTTAAGTGGTTGATAGACAAAACATAAACTTGGGTCAGAAAATCCTTTGTCACTAAATACACTCAATATTTACACAGCACAATATGCAATATGCCACATTAGTAATGATAATAAAAAAAAATAATCCCAATTGATAAAAGCATCGTTGTTAAATGCTGTTTTTTTTCACTGCTTTAGGCATGCTTTAATATTGATTCATGCCATTGCATACATGCGATAGTATTGTTAACCATCCATTTTTGATATTTAAAGTTTGTATTTTCAAATTATTAACTGCCTCACAGCATACCCCTTGAGTGTCCGCAGTGGACCAGTAACTCTAGAAATGTGCATATGCCAGCTTTGTAGTCGATGTACCGCAGTCAGTTCATTATTGATATATTCAAACTCTTGCGTGAAAAAGGGTGCACCTTGTTGTGTGTACACACCCTTTGCCAAAGATGTGGCATTTTCAAAGAAGCAGCCTTATATACAACTTTGGTTTCTTCTACTTTGAAAAGGCGATAAAGTTCTGCTACTTAAAACAGTGAAAGCCTATTTCTTGTATCCTAAAGACTGAAGAATGTTGTACATTAGACATTTAAGGCTTGCTGGTGCTAAAGGTTGGTTTTAGGGATGGATAGTATACAAACATTTCATGACTTAATCGTTGTAAGGTCCTGTCTAGTTTTATGAACTGACCATGAGTCAGTTTGATTGAAATGCATTTTGAACCTGAATGGAACAGACCTGCTCCTCTCACTGTGCCACTTTTCATCAAACAAGCAATAAGTCAGTGGATAGTCTTGGTTGGTACATGGCGACACATTTGTTTTTGTAGTCATCCCTCTGTGCCATTTACACAAGATTCCAGAGGTTGATTACATTGTCCCTTTTACACACATGGACAAAATTGTTGGTAGCCCTCGGCTAATGAAAGAAAAACCCACAATAGTCACAGAAAAAACTTGAATCTGACAAAGGTAATAATGAATAAAATTCTATGAAAATGAACAAATGAAAGTCAGACATTGCTTTTCAAAAGTGCTTCAACAGAATTATTTAAAAAATAAACTCATGAAACAGGCCTGGACAAAAATTATGGTACCCCTGAAATTAATGTGACCAAAGGGACATGTTAAATCAAGGTGTGTCCATTAATTAGCATTACAGGTGTCTACTTTCTTGTAGTCAGTCAGTGGGCCTATATATAGGGCTACAGGTAGTCACTGTGCTGTTTGGTGACATGGTGTGCACCACACTCAACATGGACCAGAGGAAGCGAAGGAAAGAGTTTTCTCAGGAGATTAGAAAGAAAATTATAGACAAGGCAAAGGTAAAGGTTATTAGACCATCTCCAAGCATCTTGATGTTCCTGTTACTATGGTAAGAATTTTCATTATTAATTAATTAATATTTATCAAGAATCATAATTTAAAATCATAATTTCAAAAAAATTTGTTTGTTAACCAAAAATCATCACTTCCAAATCGAAAGCAGAGAGGTCCTCTGGTGTTGTAATTATGGCTCAAGGCCCTTGATAATTACAATTATTAAATTCTCAGTAATAATTGATAACTCTTACTAGATGTCACTGTTTTATCAACTGCTTCACCGAAGGTGGGGGAACTTTGACCTTATTTTGACAGACAAATCACTCTTGCTCAAAATAAACACAAACGCTTTCTCTTTATCTACGTGAATATTTAGTAAATCAACAGCCCTGATACACCTTGCTATTCTGATTTCATAATCTTCACCTAATCAAGCATGGAAAAATTCCCAAAAAGGGGTAAAATAACTAACTAAACAAGATAAAACAGCATTGAGTGTGTATGAAATCAAACCAGCAGTTATGACAAAACAAGAGGAAATAGGGTGCTGAACGGAGCTTTGGTAGTGGCCCCCCAAAGTGTAGCTCAGTGGAACACACAAAGGGTCATAAAACCTTTCCGGCGGCAACCAGTGGAAAAACACGAAGGGTGAAGACAAAGGAATGGTGAGTTTTCCACCATGAGGTTCTAACGGTCCAACTTGTAAGTTTACCTGAGTCTGCACTCAGGTTTCCAAAATACAGTGAGACACACAAAGTGCGGCGGCTTTCAAAGTCCAACAGCAATCAAAGTTTCAATAAAACATGGCATGCACATACAACTTAGAACACATTGGGATATAAGTGGCGATTCTAAATCGCCTTAAATCCTACTCGATCCTGCCCAAGCTATTTCTAATAGAAATAAAACAAAACGGGATTACTTGGTGTCGGGTCTCCTCATCTGGAGTAGGGGGAAAGAAAAGGGGGAGTAGTTACGCGTCCGTAACTAACTCCAAGAAACGGTCAATCTTCGTCCTGGGCCTCCTTGGGCAAAGGGAGAAATATGACGGACCATCAGCAGTCGACTGGAGCAAACAAGGATGGAAATTTCGTCTCCTTGAAAACCTCTGTGGGTTTTTTGGTCACGTGATAAATCCACGTCTTCTATCGGTAGAGTAAAGTTTCCTGGTCTCCTTACCTCAGGAATCTCTTTCATGAACTTGACCAACGGGAGAATGAATGAAAGCCCACGTGTGAGTTTCTTCTCTAGAATGATGCGCTGCAGTTGCGTGATAAACCAGTCCCGGTTTCCAGCGTGAAAAGCAATGGTGGGCGTCTCTGGTACCCTTATATAGTCCACTGTGACATCAGAGCTGTGACGCAATGCCTGCTGGGAGTTGTGGTAGCAGCTGGAATCCCTGCTGGGAGTTGTGGTATGTAGTAGGAAACGAATGGTCCAACAGCTGCGACGCCCCTTCCTATTAGCAGCAATGCCTGCTGGGAGTTGTGGTAGGAGACGATACTGGGGTATATAGTAGCAGATGACAATGGGAGGTAAAGTAGCGAACAAATGGTCCAACACTACAGTTGCACATATTATTCAGAAATTTAAGATCCATGGGACTGTAGCCAACCTCCCTGGACGTGGCCGCAGGTAGGAAAATATTTGACAAAACAAAGAGACGGATAATACGAACGGTAACAAAAGAGCCCAGAGAAACTTATAAATAGATTAAGGGTGAACTTCAAGCTCAAGGAACATCAGTGTCAGATCGCACCATCCTACGTTGTTTGAGGCAAAGTGGACTTAATGGGAGACGACCAAAGAGAACACCATTGCTGAAAACAAATTATAGAAAAGTAAGACTGGAATTTGCCAAACTACGTGTTGACAAGCCACAAAGCTTCTGGGAGAATGCCCTATGGACAGATGAGACAAAAATTGAACTTTTTGGCAAGGCACATCAGCTCTATGTTTGGAAAAATGAAGCATATGAAGAAAAGAACACTGCCCCTACTGTGAGACATGAAGGAGGCTCTGTTATGTTCTGGGGCTTCTTTGCTGCATCTGGCACAGGGTGTCTTGAATCTGTGCAGGGTATAATGAAATCTCAAGACCATCAAGAGATTCTAGAGAGAAATGTGCTGCCCAGTGTCAGAAAGCTTGCCTCAGTCGCAGGTCATGGGTCTTGCAACAGGATGACCCAAAACACACAGCTAAAAACACCCAAGAATGGCTAAGAGGAAAACATTGGACTATTCTGAAGTGGCCTTCTATGAGCCCTGACCTAAATCCTATTGAGCATCTTTGGAAGGAGCTGAAACATGCCATCTGGAAAAGTCACCCTTCAAACCTGAGACAACTGGAGCAGTTTGCTCATGCGGAGTGGGCCAAAATACCTGCTGAGAGGTGTAAAAGTCTCATTGACAGTTATAGGAATCGTTTGATTGCAGTGATTGCCTCAAAAGGTTAAAATAATTCTGTTGAGGTGTGTTTGAAAAGCAATGTCTGACTTTCATTTGTTCATTTAATAGAATTTGTTACCTGTAAGATTTATGATTATTGATTAATTAATATTTATCACAAATCATAATAAAAAAATCATAATTCAGGAAAATAATTTCTTAACCAAAAATAATTTCTTACAAATAGAAATCAGAGATGTCCTCTGATGTGATTATGGGCTCAAAATTCTTAATAATTACAATTAGTTATTCATCACTAATAATTGATAAATTGTTAACCGAAACCACTAATTGTCACTGATTATTCAACCGCTTCACCGAAAGTGGGGGAAACGCTTCTCTTAATTATATATATAAAGATTTATTGAAGCCAAATAATTCAGATTTACCATTATTCTGGTCCAAAAACATTCACCTAACTAACAAGCACTATTCTACATAAAGGGGATAAAAATGACTACCTAACAATAATAATAAAAGAAAAATATATGCGCATTTAGTGTCTATGAAGATCAAACCAGCAGTTTTATGGACAAAATGTGCAATTTGGGTTAACTTGGAAAGAGAAGCCCTCCTGGTGTGCTGATGTCTCGATTGCAGCGATAAGCTCTAAAACGGGGGACCACGCCCTTTTAGCCGTACAGCTGAGTACCCCAAATCTCGAACAAAGAGTCATAAAAATCTGAGGCGGGAACTTAGTGGAGAACCTCCAGTAATAAAACTGGAACAAAGGAGTGGTCAGGCGAGGCCCAGACCGCTGTTGCTTTGAATGAAAAACTTTTAAAAGTCCAACTTCTAACTCCTGGCTGATTTGGGATCAGCCGGACAAAACATGAACACGCTTGATTCAGCAGCTCTTGCACAGCAAATCAAAACACAGCTCAGCATAACACTTCATTCAGTACTGAATGCAACAACTTAATACCTTGGATTAACTATTGGTGATTCTAAATCACCTTAACTATGCCTCATCCTGCTGAGACCTCTAAATCCATCCATCCAATTTAATAGAAGAAGAACGAAATTACTTTGACGTTGATTTCTTCTCTCCACCGGTTGAAGATGGGTCAGGTCTGAAGAAAAACGGGGGGGGGGGGGGATCATGCGTCTATGATCAACTCAATAAAAAAAACCAGTAAACTTCTCATCCATCCAGGAGGGGAAAATATGAAGAACCGTTTGGTCGACTGAATCAACAAGGAGGAAACTCATCTCCTTGGAAATAAAACCTCAGTGGGTTTTTCACCTGCGCCGGGTGTCGGCGTGGTCTTCGATCAGCAAATGAATCTTCTGACCTTCTTGTATCAGACAGATTTCCAGCTTTCAAGCTCTCCCGTGAAGAGAGATGGGATCCTAAGAGAACCAATAGCAGTGTTTAAATTTGTCACATGACTTTCTGGAGGGAATTTTGACACCCTTTTCTGCAGACCTCTTTGCAGGGAGGAGCCTCACCATTTGACTCCTCAGAAATCATCAAAAAAAGTATTTTTCTGACATTTTTTGACGGGGAAAAAATACATACTCAACAATAAGTGAGGTAAGTTCACTATTCTGTGGTTTATTGCACAGTATTTGATCATTTAATAATGTTAAATTGTTAAAATGTGGACATTGCCATATGGTAACACTGTACCAATAAGATTACCATTGTATTGCTAGCCTGGCATGTTGATGGTATGCACTAATATTCTAGAGTCTGCTATTATAATGCATTTTGTGAGTCCTTTCTATATTGCATATATAGCTTCCAGGCTGGATGAGAAGCTATGCGTTGATGAACAAGTTGTGCCATTCAAGGGAAAGAGTAGCCTCAAACAGTATAACCCCCAAAAACCAAAGCGCTGGGGTTACAAAGTGTTTGTCTTGAGTGGTAACACAGGTCTGGCCCACAACTTTGAGCTGTACACTGGTGCAATCTTGCCAATGGATGGAATGCCAGACATCGGGGCAAGTGGCAACATCGTTTTACGACTTGCAAGCATAATCCCAAGGAACCAGTCCCACAAGCTGTTTTTTGATAACTGGTTTACCAGTGTAGATCTCCAAGTCACTCTTGAGAAGGAAAAGATCCACTGTGTTGGAACAGTGCGCCAAAATCGCCTGGCAGGATGCAGCTTCTCTGCAGATCTGGCAATGAAAAAGAAAGGCAGGGGGTCCTTTGAAGAAAAAGAAACTAAGCATGATGGAGTCCAGCTCAGGGCAGTCAAATGGTATGACAATCGTGCTGTCACACTCCTCTCAACCTTTGCCTCAGCTAATCCCACAGTGTCTGTGCAAAGATGGGACAAGAAACAAAACAAAGCAGTGGAGGTTATGTGCCCAAGTATCGTCCAGACCTACAACAAAAGCATGGGAGGAGTGGATCTCCTAGATTCACTCATTGCTCTTTACCGAACAAAGCTGAGGTCTAAGAAGTGGTACCACAGGATTGTATTCCACATGATGGATTTCACCCTCGTCAACGCTTGGCTTTTGTATCGCATGGACTGCAGCATCCCACAAAGAGAGGTCCAGAACCTGCTCCAGTTCAAAAGTGAGGTTGCAAGCTGCCTTTGCATGGAGCGGAAGAAGAAAAGGGGAAGACCCTCCCAACATGTTGAGAAAGACCTGGCTGGGAAGAGGAGCAGAGTTACCACTGCACCAGTTCCACCAGCACCTGTGCGTTGGGACAGCACTGATCACTGGCCTACTATCAGGGCAAAAAAGGGCAGGTGCAAATACCCAGGCTGTACTGGTATTGTCAGAGTGCAGTGCACGCATTGTGAGACCTACCTGTGCCTCACAGCTGAGAGGAACTGCTTCATCAGTTTCCACAAGCAGTAAGGCAAAGACGGCAGCATCAAGACACTCAAATCAAAATGAAATCAGTTATTCAGATGAAAAATTCAAATGAAATGTTGAAAAATATCTTTCAAGTTGTTTTTAACTTTTGCATTGTTAACTGTTAATGCTTCTAGGGACTGTTTGGACTATAACCTGAGTTGTTAAATAAAAGGGTTTTACAATAATAAACCAAACTCTCTTGTTTACATTAATTTCCACTATTGTACAGTGTTGCCACATGGCAACGTCAACAAAAAATAACTAAAAAAAATATATATTTTTTAAATATCTCTTGATTATGTTTACTTGGTCTATTTTATGTCTAAAAAACATCCCAAATATTTTTTTTCCCAACTGGCATCATTATGCGTACCGTAGAGGGTTAATAGCCTCAAGCTGAAACGGTGGAACAAGTTTAAACTAAAAGCTGCATGTGGTTAATGAGATCCACCGACAATGTAAAATTACAACCACAGGATGTGCTAACTTGATGTGGCTTATGTTTGTTTAACATTTTGTGCTACAGTACATGTCATGGCTGTATAAAATGCTTCAGCTGCTGGTGTCATGTTCTTCCTACCATCCTCCCTAAAGATTATCTAGTTACCAACAAAAAAAAAATTGAAAGTGTTGGAAGAAAATTAGAAGAACTTACAAAAATTGGCTTCAAGGAATTTTATTCAGATAAATTATATAATGCTGTGAGATGTGACAGTTTGCAAAAATATTTAGATAAATGTGTTTGATAATTTGCATATTGAAAGCTTTCATAATTCACTGTTTTGTAAACATATAGCAGACAAGCTGAATTCTAATGTGCCTGTGCTCGACATAGATAACTAAATATGTCTGTTTACTTTCCCATGCCTCAGTGCATTACCTCAGTTTCCCATGGGCTGTTTAGCTGCAAGGTAGAGTGGAATACATCGTTCAGTCCAACTCAATCTTCTCCAATTTAAAGTTATGATAATTTTGAAATTCTGCCTCTAGTTATTGTCAGCATGGAATATTTGTTGGTTTGAATGTGATCTAGGCCCAGCAGGCTGTGTTATGGTGTCCTACTGGGAGCTCTGGAAAGTTCCAAGGTAGTTTCAAAGGGATGGAGGTAATTAAGAAGATAAAGCTATGGGGATCTCTGTGTGTGATTATATATAAGGAAAATAATGAACAAATGTACTTTTCAGTGTTGTTCTCCTGTTCTTGGCTCTTTAGCACTGATGCAAAAGCTGGATGTAACTCACCGTCTTCCAAATTGTGGTCTGTTTTTATACATCTAGTGGCCTTGAAAACTGAGCAAAATATGTGGTCTTAAAATATGCTGTAAACATCAGTAGATGGTTCAAGTTTTATATAATATCCCAAAAACTATTGTGTTGAACTCCATGCTGTATTGATGCACAGTACAGCTGTACCCAATGTAAAAAAAACCATTAACGACAAAGAAAGGATGTACCCCATGACTCATGTTGCTGTCAGTGGTATAGTTTCTCTTGAACCAAACCCTGATTCAGATTCTTGGTGGCCGGCGACCTTTAACCTTTAGACGTTAGACATCCTTACTCCAGCAATCATAGTAGTAGTATTGTCTATTTAACCTGGAAAAACTCATTGAGATTGGAACCTCTTTTTCAAGAAGGACCTGGCCAAGACCTCAGCATAAAATATACAACACACAACAGGACAAAAACAAGACCTAATACACAAACATAAACAACAGTATCACATTTCATATGAAGTACTCATGGGAAATCACATAACTTTAAACATTTGGGTAGTTATAAGAGCCAAGTGAGGTAATGTCTGTGATCTTTAAAATTCACTTAAATTCCCCCAAAGATATAGGAGATAGATGTTTCAAATCCTTTCGCATGTTATTCCAGGTCACAGGAGCAGAAAATTTGAAGGGCTTTTTACCCAATTCAGTTCTGACTTTTGCATCAAGATGATGTCCTGAGGATGTCCAAGATCATGTCTGAAGAGCGCAGCTCGTAATGGTTGAATTTCCTCGACAGAAATGAGCATAAACATGTAGGACAAAGCACAAGAATGGATTTATAAATAAACAATATCCAGTGAGTGAGTCTGCGGGCAGGTAGAGATGGACAATTTGCTATAGCATACAAAGTACAGGGATGTACATAATAGCTACAGTCAGTCATAAAACACAGTGATACACATTATACAAATTTTTCAAATATTGGGCTGAAGTGTTCATGAATAACAGATCTCCATAATCCATCATGGAGAGAAAGGTTGAAGTGCTTCATGTGAGAAAGATTTTTTTTTATTTCTAAAAAAGAAACTCAATTTAAGTTTTAGCTAGACAACAATTTTATCAAAATGAGGTTTAAAAATACGTTCTCATCAATCAATATACCTAAATATTTGTAGCATCTGACAATTTCAGTTTCAACCCCTTGAGCAGTTGGTAAGCTGGAAGAGAAGAGGTGGGAGCGACTTGCCATTTAAAAATGGCATAGCTTTTAATTTATCTGCATTAAAACCAGCTTAAGCCTAATCACACGGGCGTGAACAGTGTCAAATACAGGGTGCAGATATTTAAGTGATTAAAAGACTAAAGGGAGATGAATAATAAATAACTATCTACAGCATAAAGATGGGACACATCAGGTTCTGTAGAGACCTGGTAATAAAACATTCATTTAATTCTCATGTGTTGAAGCGGAAAATGGCTAAAAAATTCTGCACATCATCCATTGACACCTTGGATGATTTATCTGATGTGAGTGTGTCTGACTGTATTTGTTTTCTCTCTATTTTGTTTTTCTTCCCTATATTTCCTGGATGCTGCTTTCTGATCTGCTTTACCTCTACTTGTGGCTCTTCACATGCAGGTAAAATGATTTATTTTTTAAAACGCATATGTGCTTCTGGGGGTTTAGAAGGGCCCTGTGTGCAATGTTTTTTTTTTTTTTTTTGCTCTGGGCACAGTTGTCCCCACTGTTCCATCACCCTCCTCCTGCTCTGGACTGTTCTGACCAGTTACTTCTTGCTTGAGTTTTCTCACACCATGAGGTGACAGCCATATGGTTGATTTGTGTTTGTGTGATGCACTGCAGTCATACGTTTCAGTTGTTTTGCCAACAGAATAGCTGATAGCTTCAACTCAATCACTGTAGTTTAGTTTGTGTAGATATTGTTTTTAGATTTCAGGGTGGTGGGGTTCTGGTGCAGTGGATGGTCCAAAATTAGGTTAGATGTTTGCATCACTCCTGAAGCAGTTTGTCATTATTTACTGAAAGCAATTTTTTTCTCTCTACTGTGACTTTTTGAATGTTGGTCAAGCAGCCATTTTAATCCTGTGCAGTAGTGTGTTCATACATAAAAATCAGATGTATAAAAGCAAATGATTGTTCTGTTATTGAACTGGTCTTACGGAGTACAAGGCTTTTTGGTTCTGCTTGCTGATATTGTTCATGATTTCCACTGCAACTCACTCTGATACATTGATGTTTGCCTAAAGAGCTTCCAATAGGATCAATGAGGTTGGTTTGCCTGCATTTCTTAACTATTCTAATAGCAACAATTCTAAATAATTGTAAGCTTATAAAACAAACTGGCCAACATTTTGTAAATGGTATGTTCAGTTTCTAATGTGACATTAAAAAAGTATAGTTATGCATCCACCCACACATTTCTTTAAAATATATCCGTAATCCAGCTCCAAAATCTTATCAATTACCAGCAGTAATGGCTGTTTTGTTCTGAAAAATGACTAAGTGATTTGCAATGTCTCTTTTTTGAGGGACTTGCTTGTTTTTCCACAGACCTTTGCTTAACTGACAATTTTGATACTTTTATTGATCAAAAGGGCCAGAAAAAGCTCAAAATGCACATCCGAAACACACTTAGACTTGACCAACATGGTTGATGGCTTTAGTTTGGACAGAGAACCTTTATCTGCCGGGAGATGTGTATGTAAACCCAGCTAACACATCCAAAGAGACCTGAAAGGAAAATTCATGAAGGAGTAAATGAGGTCTCTGCTGAATTTGAGAATTTTAAATTCTATTCTGGATTTAACAGGGAGCCAATGAAGGGAAGCTAAAATAGGAGAAATATGATCTCTCTTTTTAATTTTCATCAGAACTCTGGCTGCAGCATTTTGAATCAGCTGAAGGCTTTTAACTGCATTTTGTGGACATCCTGATAGTAAAGAATTTCAATAGTCCAGCCTTGAAGTAACAAATGCATGGACTAGTTTTTCAGCGTCACTCCTGGATAGGATATTTCTAATTTTGGCAATGTTCCGGAGGTGAAAGAAGGAAATCCTAGAAACCTGTTTAATATGGGATTTAAATGACATGCCCTGGTCAAAAGTAACACCAAGGTTTTTTACTTTATTACCGGAGGTCAATTTAAGGCCATCCAGGTTAAGTGATTGACTAAGCAGTTTCTTTTTTAAAGACTCCGGTCCAAAGACGACAACTTCTGTCTTGTCTGAATTTAAAAGCAAAACATTTAAAGTCATCCAAGTTTTTATGTCTTCAAGACATGCTTGTAGTCCATCTAACTGGTTGGGCTCATCAGGATTTCTGGATAAGTAAAGCTGAGTATCATCAGCGTAACAGTGAAAATTTATCCTATGTCGCCTTATAATTTGACCTATTGGAAGCACATATATAGTAAAGAGAATAGGCCCAAGTACTGAACCCTTTGGTACTCCACAATTAACCCTGGAGTTGAAAGATGATTTATCATTTACATGAACAAACTGGAATCTGTCAGACAAATAAGATTTAAACCAGCCTAGCCATTATCCCCTGATCCCTACATGGTCGACTGTATCAAATGCAGCACTGAGATCTAACGGAACAAGTAGAGACACAAGCCATTATTTTGGGCCATAAAAAATTCTTAGTGATTTTTCAGCGGCTTTTTTCAGTGCTTGGAGCTTGAAGCCTGACTGAAATTTCAAAAGGGTCATTGCGTGTAAACTACACTTTTTTTGCAACTATTTTCTCAAAAAATTTTGATAAGAAGGGAAAGATTGGTATAGGTCTGTTTTTTTAAAAGTCATCCGATAAAGCAAAGGTTTTTTAAAGAAAAGGGTTTAATTACAGCTACCTTAAAACCTGTGGGAACAATCCATTTTTAAAGATAGATTAAATCATATCTAAAATGGGGTGGAATCGAGGGAAAAACTTTTTTAAATAATTTGGGTTGGGATTTGGGGCTAACATCAAGTTGAAGGTTTGATGAAACTAATATTTTGGAATCAGGAAAATCCCAGGATCAAAACAGTCCAAAAAAGACAGGTTCTACAGTTATTTTTAATGTTGCTCCTTGTGAGATGAAGTAATCATTTAGGATATGTCAAAGATTTTTTTTTTAATAGAATCAATTTAATTTAAGACGAATCCCATAAAGTCTGACTGCTAAAAGCTAAGGGAAAGGATGGCTCAACAGAGCTATGACTCTGTGTAAGTTTAGCAACTGTACTAAAGAGAAACCTAGGATTATTCTTGTTCTCTTCTATTAATGCTGAGAAATAAGCTGTTCTGGCTTGGCGAAGTGTCTTTTTATACAATAGTACGCTATTTTTCCAGATTAAGTAGGAATCTTCTAGTTGTGTAGAGCGCCATTTTCTCTCCAATTTTCTAACGTTGTGCTTTAAAGTACGCAGATCTAAATTAAACCAAGGAGCCTGCCTCCTTTGAATAATTACCTTCTTTTTCAAGGGGGCTGCATTGTCTGATGCACCACGCAATGATGATGAAGTAACACTATGAACAAGAGAATCAATTTGTGAAGGGGAAGAAACAAAATTATTGCCCTCAACTGTGCTTTTCTGTGATAATGAGGAGATTAAAAGTGGAACAGATTATTTAAAGGTTGTTACAGCATCTTCTGACAATGATCTACTATAATGACATTTTCTTTCAGGTGTGGAGTACTCGGTTAAATTAAACTCAAAGGTTATTAAGAAATGGTCAGACAGGACAGGGTTATGAGAAAATATTGTTATGTCTTTACACTCAATGCCATATGTCAGCACAAGGTCCAGATTATGAAGACAAAAGTGGGTAGGTTTGTTAATGTTTTGAGCAAAGCCAATTGAGTCTAAGATAGCATTAAAGGCTATATTTAGGCTATCGCTTTAGTGAATGTTATGGTAGCGTCACTGTTGAGATAGAAAATAGATAAAAAATAAAAAAAACGAGATTATTCACAGGATTTGGAGTACGTTTTTGTAAAGTTCTTGTTCCTTTCTACCCTGTTATGGCCACAAAAATGCATACATGTTAAACTTTAATCGGTAAAATTAAGTATTTGTATTTGTTTAATGAACAAAAGAGAGACATTCATATATTTAATAAATTTTGTACATAAGTATATTAGTACAGATAACAAAAGAGCTTGCAAAGGATTTTCTGAGGATTTTCAGAATGTGAGACAAAGCTAGCTAATCATTTCTCTTTTTGCAGAAGTATAAACATGAAACTCTAAACAGAGCCTATCACAAGATGAAGTTTGTTTTGAAAAAAGGATAATACAAAAATAACCTTTCCATGCAGTAAATATTCCTTCAGAAAGTCTGTAAGGATTGTCTTATTTGCCAAAATGCCAGTGAAAACATGTGAAAAGGCTGGTCAGCAATTTTAAACAGGGTTTGATTGTTGCAATCCCCAAAAATGTGTACAAATAAATTTCTACATACAAATTTTATATAATAAAATATAAATTAAGATGTATTTTTTATTCATATTTATTTTATGTAGTTTTATCGTCTTTTGAGAGATGCCGGTCACTATTTGTATCAGAAACAAACTTGGTTATGTTAAAATATGAATAATTTTCGACTCACTCCTTTTTAATGCATATGTAAATAGTAATCCTTACATTCCTGTGTAATGAGGTATGAATATGTGGCACAGTGGCCCATTTCTCTCAGCTACCCTTCAAGAGGAGAAAGAAAAGAGAACAAGATATTCAAGTTATGAAGATGTGTGTCGATCTCCACAAGTGAGGAAATTGCTACAAAAAATGGCTACTTGCCGAAAGCTGCTAACATCTACAGAGACAGCTAGAGGTAAACACTATAAAACAACTGACATTGTGAAAAAAAAAAGCCTAGACTTTCTCGTTGAGAACGATGGTAAGGGAGATAAAACTGTGAGTGAACTGCAAAAATGTTTTAATTACGAGATTTTGCTACTACTATAAAAATCACTCTATTTTAAAGTGTTTTACTCATCCTTATATGGGGTGACAATAAATGGTGACTAAAACAGAGAGCGTAACATCTTTAAAATGTTTCAACAAAATTAACTTGTTAGGTTTACCCTTAAGTGGTAGATCGGCATTTACACACAGACAAGAAAAAAATGACTTAAGAATTTAGAAAGTTTGAAGTCGTTCAATACGTTTTAAAGAGATTGATGTCCTTCATGGGTCTTGTACATTTAAGATGAAACTGTCTTATATTCCACTGTTTGCACAAATTAATTTCCTATCACCAAAAAATTAGACTTTAAAAGTTAAACTAAGGTTTGTGCATTCTTGGAGGTTACATTGAAAACACAATGTATTAATATTCAGGCACTCAGAATATGTTAGAAATTAAAAGACACATCATTCAACAGTAAAGAAGACTCTACATGTGCTATAATATCCATGATGTGTTGCTTATTTAAAAGAAATAAAACATAATCAGCAAACACAGCAGTTGAACCTGAGGACATTAGGGTCTAACCTGAGGAACCAAGTTAATGTTTTTTTTTTTTTCTGTTTAAATTGGGTTATTCTGTCGAAAAGACAGAGTTTCATTTGTGCATCAGGTATTTGCGATGACATCGACAATGCAAAAGGCACATATGGATTTTGGGGTAACAGATGCAGCCATCAAGCATGCATCCATTCCAGGAAATGTCTCCATAATCACAGCAGTCAACTAATACTCTCATGGTCAGTTCTGACTCTGGCTCTGATTAAGTATAACATTTATCTGATTTACATTCAGAGAGCTCAGAAGATGATATGAATACACTAATAATTGAAGCTACACCATTGCAGAATAAATATAAATATTCTCAGCACAGCATCAGAGCCACACTGGAGCCCCAGAGGTGGTTACTTTAGACATAATGTAGTTTTGATAGAAATCAGCTTTGTATTTAGCTCTACAGAAAATGAAATCCAGCTGAATATGACTACTGTGATGTAAAAACAAATCATACGATAACCGATACTTGAGCAAAACTAATGTTTGAGACATGCTGTTGTGTTTTTCTTTTTAATCAGGACTTTGTGATTCTTGCCTTTTATGTTATTTACGTTTCAAATAAGAAATTCTTGCCAGTATTGTGTGCCATGATGCACAGGACTGGAAACTAGAGGTGTAAAACAAGAGATTGGAGTTTGGTTCTCATGTACAAGCAAATCTTGTGCAGATTTGATTGCACATACATGACTGTTTAATGCTAAAAAAATTTTAATACATTTTCTTATTCCATTTCCAGTTGTGCTTTACTTGGGTCAAATTTAAATTAATGTTTCCATTTTAGATTAATGGGAAGGATTCGAAATAGTTATCTAGCCGGTAAAATAGCTACAGGTTTTTGAAAAGTACTTCATCCATTACTAAATTTCTAGATCAGACAAAGATGGAATGAGTAAATACAAAATGCAGTTTTCAAATGTTTTTATTCATTTAGAACTAATCAACTGTACCCTTTAAGTCAGGTAGGTAAAGGAAATACTAAGGGGGATGAATGGAAAATGAAATGGAAAAAAAGCAATAAAATGCTGCTTTTTTTAAATCACAATCTCACTATTCACCACTCTGTCTGTGCGGAACAGTGTAGTTTTCTCATTTTCCAGATGATTAGTAGTAAACATAATCTGTAGAGGGATCTTTACAGTTTTCTTTACAAACTTCATTTAATTCACTTGTTCACTTGCTATTGGTAGGGCCAATAGCTACAAGTTTGTAAATAGTAATATAATAATAATAATAAAGGGGTACAAAGCTTACCATTAACTTGCATCTTATCTAGCTGAATTTTAGTTAAAGATACACTGAAGGACATTAAGCATTGCGTTGATCAGTTGTTCAATCAATTGCACTGTTTGACTCTAATCTATGATTTTTTTGCACAAGCAACTTAACTTTGTGTATTTAGGAGGTTTGGATTATAGTCTGACTAAAATATTTATTTTAACAGTAAATAACTGTGGATGTTCAAAAATTAAATAGAAGCAAACAGAAAATACATGTTGACTTTCTCAAAATATAATTGTAGCACACTACATATTTATGTATGTCTTCTTAAAATATTGTTCCATCATATCTTAGACTGGAATAAAAAACTATGACTTTTAATCAGAGACAGTTTGTCACAATTGCTGCCAGAGGAGAAGCAGCGACACTAACACACACCAACTCTGTCATTTTTCACCTTTCATCTAAACCAGTCACACACCAGCAGAAATACAGTACATAGTGAAAAAGGAAGGCTAGCTCTGCCTTTTCATGCCCCTTTGACTTACTGTAGGTCATTAGAGAAAGAAGGATGCTGGAGAAGCTATCATGACTCCTGCACAATGTCTCCTACGCAATGCATGACACTGGGCTGGTTCAGTGACAGGCTGTTGCAGCCAAAATTCATGAAGAACCATAATCGCACGTCTTTATTTGTAGCAGCTTTCGACATCAGTACTGATGTAATGAATCACTATTCAGCAGCTTAGACCATTGTGTGCAACATATTACCCGTATCAACTTGCAGTTGCCATCTAAATTACATTATGTGTTTGATAACATATCTATGGTCCTGTAGTACTTTGTTCAGAAGTACTGATTAGGTATTCATTTTATTGTAAATGTATAAGCTATGTTGCAGTTAAATCAGTACAGAATTATGTTTTTTCAGCAATATTCTATAGGGTTCATAGTGAGCAGTTCCAATCAGAGAAATGATGCAGTTTTAAGCTGACAATTACTGCAGATATGATTACTGACATGACAACCTCAGTGTATTTAAAACAATGAAGAGATGTTAGAACAAAAAACTTGCAGTAACTCAGCAGTCTGCTTGCGGCAAACTGATAGAGGATCCAAAGTAAAAAAATCACCTCGGACCTCCTGGGCTAAATAAAGGCAAACTGATTAAAATTTGAAGTGGCATCAAGCAAGAAATCACAGCCTGCACCTTGTTTGACTCCACTTGGCTGTATCATTTAGTTTTTAAGCCAAACATGAAATCTTGCAAGGATCAAATTTATTCCTTCTGCAAGCTGACTATACCATATCAATCAACAATAAGATGTAATTAGTTGGGGAGGTGGCTCTATTTTCCTGCAGTGTTAGGCAGATTCACAGCCAAATGTGTGATTGAGAATTCAACTTTTACAGAATCATTCTCTACCAGAGCTACTGCTGCCTTTAATATGGTTGAAGAAAGAACCTTTGTTATTAAACCCAGGGGAAGATTATGGGCTGGAGTCTGTGCTCAGCTATATTCTTATCAGATAAATAAACAGCCTGAAGCAACAGGACAAAAACTGTTCAGTCTTTGCTTACACATTTATTGACAGTAAAGTAGAGCAGACTGATGGCAGCAATGGGGGCGGTTGTGAGATTAAATGCCTTGAGAAGGGCAGAGAAACAATCTGTCTTGAGGCTGTCTATCAAGTCTTTCCAAACAAGGTGTTTCAGAGTTGTGGTATGAAGACAGACTGACAGGATTACAGATGCAGCTTATAGAGTACAGTTGGTTATCCTGCTTCTCAGGGTGTTGTTTTATTTAATTTTATTTGTGCTTGCTTTTTTGGAACATTTGAAAAAAAAAAAGTTTTTTAAAATAATTTTCTTCCACAAGGCTGAACCATTGTGGCATTGTTTTTGGATTCCTGCCAAATATAAACTTTCTTTCTGCACGTGGTGAGGACAAAACATCTTTAAAAGGCTTACTTTAAATCATTAGATGTGGTTACTCGTAACCAGGAAGATGGCGCCGATGTTTGAGGCTTGCCGTCTGACGCTCCTCCTGTTTTGTCTTTGTCTGTTGTCCGCTTTTAATTTTACTACTAGTGTAAACTCTCCGATTGCGTACGATCGCCAAAAATTGCTGGACATTGGAGCCTCGGCTGAAAATATGCTATCGAGGACTTATATTACAGATAAAACGTCGACCCTGCTGTTGGCCATTCCGGCTCACCTGTGTCGTTTCTGGATTTTACCTCTCTGGCGGAAGCGAGCCCACCGCCCTGGAAAGCAAAGCGGTGTGCTAGTACGACTAAAGGCAGCTTTCCGGCGTGGTTTCTCTGCCTCATTCGGGGTGTGCGGGCCGGTGCCTCGCCTGTCCTACCCATTCCGTGTGTTCGATCCCGCGGACGCCTGTCTGATACCTGTCTTTGGAGGCCAAGATGGAGTGTTAGACTCCAGTGGTCCCTGCGTTCCTCGGCCCTGTAGACGCAGGGTGGACCCCAACAACCTGCGGCCTCTTTGCCGGGTGTACCAGACGCAAGTTGATGCTGTAGACCCGCTGATCTCTGCCAGAATCGGTTTAGTAAATGCCAGGTCACTGGCAAAAAAATTTCATCATTAAGGATTTTTTTCCTCTCAAGGGATTGGATGTTTTATTCATAACAGAATCATGGGTAAGTTGTTCTGGTGACTCCAGCTTTTTTTAAAAACTTGTACCGCAGATCTGCGGCTTTTTTAATTCTCCAGGATGTCGGGCTCTGGTGGAGGAATAGTGACTGTTTTTAAAAATTTGGTTTTACTTGTAAGCAGTTGCCTCTAGCCTCATTAGTAGCTTTGAGCTTAGCCTATTTGAACTCAGCAGCTCTCACACTGTGCTGTGTGCGGTGGTCTATCGGCCACCGAAGTACAACAAAAACCTTATGAATGACTTTTCTGATTTCTTGGCTGATATCATGCCAAGGTATGACCGGTTTCTCATTGTTGGAGATTTAATATTCATGTCTGTTGTCCCACTTCACCTATGGCTATTTTTTTCAATGTTATTGATTCTTTTAATCTTGTGCAGTCTGTGACTGGAGCTACTCATGAGCGGGGAAACACCCTTGATTTGATTTTATCTTTAGGTCAACCAGTTTCTAATTTAGTGATTGGTGCCCCTTTTTTTCAGATCATATGCCTGTTTTATTTGAGATAACACTGTCCTGTGCTAAAAAAAAGGCTTGGCGTTGCAGCTCGGCTTTGTCGGTTTTTAATCCTTCTACTGCTGGTCAGTTTTTTTCTTTTTTTTAACAGAACTGTACCATCCCAAGGCTGTAGAAAAAAAAACACTGAGGAACTCAGGAACTGGTTTTTTTCCCACCAGTAGAGTCGTTTTTGGTTTTTGGTGGCACCACTAAAAATTAGACTTCAAAATCCAAGACTGAACCCTGGCTGAATGAAATGCTCGGGCTGCCGGGGGGGACTGTAGAAAAGCTGAACGAAAAGGGAAAAAGGACAAATTACAGGTGTCGCTTCAAATACTGAAGGAATGCTGGCGCCGTTATCAAAGGATTGTAAAAGATCCCCAAGAATGCACCTGTCAGGCTTGTTTAAAGAAACAGTCAAAATCCTGCTATCTTATTTAAAACTGTTAACATTGTTCTAAATGATTTTAATAGTGACTTTATGGAAACTTCACCTACTGTATGTGAAAGCTTTTTAAATTTTTAAACGAGAAAGTCGTTTCTATTAGGGCCCAAAATTCACCCCCTCTGATTATGACCCTTTCAGTCATTGTGCCTTTTTTGCTGTTTTATACACTTTTTAATGGTGTACTTTGCAATCATTGCAGGAGGTGGTTAGTCACTTAAGGCCAATGGTTCTCTGGATGATGTTTTTCCACCTAGATTATTTAAAGATGTCTTTTTTTAATATAGGCCCCTTCTGTCCTTGCTCTTTAAATAGTAGCTTGTCCTCAGGTGTTTTTTCCTAAAACTCTGAAACATGCAGTTCTGCAGCCTCTACTCAAGAAACCATCTTTGGCCCCCACAGTTCTGGCAAATTATAGACCCATTCTCTAAACTGCCTTTTATTTTTAAAATTCTTGAGAGGTATTTAATCAGCTAATGGTTATCTTGAAGAACTAAAAATTTTAGAGGTTTTTCAGTCCAGTTTTTTAAAACCATTTCATAGCACAGAGTCAGCTCTTTTAAAAGTTTTTTAAGATATACTTTTAGCAACTGATTCTGGTGACTGTGTTGTTTTTGGTACTGTTGGATTTATCAGCTCTTTTTAACAGTTGATCATGGCATTTTACTTTTCCCGTTTGGAAAAATGGGTGGGGCATCGGTCACAAAGCTCTGGATTGGTTTAGATCATATTTTGGGCCAACCGTAATTTTTGTGTCTGTCTTAATGCCATAGGTCCCCCCTGCACCACTGTTGTGTGGTCCACAGGGCTCAGTTCTAGGCCCTCTTCTTTTTTTGTTGTACCCCCTCCCTCTTGGCTCCATTTTTAGAAAATATGGGATTGCTTTTTATTGTTATGCAGATGACACACAAATATTACACTAAAAAATGCAAAACCCACCTCCCCTTCGGTCTCTGCAATTATGTCTGGATGATTTGAAGGCTTTGGGGTGGCCCAAATTTCTTGAAACTAAATGAAAGATAAGACAGAGGTAGTGATTTTTGGCAGATCTACTACAGATTCCCTGACTAATCTTTTCCTTTGGCCCAGTATGTCAAGCCGGTTGTTCAAATTTAGGGGTCAACATGGATGCTGGGCTTAAGTTAGAAGCACACATCAGAGCCGTTGTAAAATCCAGTTTTTTTCCAATTAAGGCAGCTAGCCAAAGTAAAATATTCTTTCCCGACAGCATTTTTTAAAACAATAATTTATGCATTTGTGACCACACGGTTTTGGATCACTGCAATGCACTTTATATAGGAGTCAGTGATTTATATGTTTCCCAGCTCAGGGTACAGAATGCTCGTCTTTTTAAAGGCACCCGAAAATTTTTATCATATCTCCCCTGTTTTAGCTTCCTTAATTTTGGCTGCCAGTACATTTAGGATTCATTTTAAAATCCTTTTATTTGTTTTTAAAGCTGTTAATGGCCTTGCCCCTCCCCTATCTGTTTGAGCTGTTTAATTTTTATAACCCAAATTCCCTCAGGTCAGCTGATCAGTTGTTCCTGAAGGTGCCAAGAAAAATGCAAGCTCAGAGGGGACCGTGCTTTTTCTGTGGCAGCTTCCAAGCTTTGGGAATGATCTTCGTTAGGCATAAGACAGGCCTCTTCACTCACGTTTTTAGTCCCTCCTTAAGACCCATTTTTTTCTTTGGCGTTTGGCAAAATCTGAGATGTTTTTACTTGTTTTATTGTGTCTGTACATTAATATGTATTTTATATTCAATCTTTTTCCATTTTGCATTGTTTTTATGATTGTGTACAGCACTTTGGTCCTGTCGGTGTATAAAGTGCTTTATAAATAAAGTTGGTATGGTATGGTACTTGCACTGTTATAAAGTCTACGGCTACATTAAACACATGGAGCTCTTTGTTGATTTAAATACCCTGATGTGTTTTTACTACCTTTAGCTGTGACTACAGTGCCACATCTGAGACGACAACTTTGATAGACAATCGAAAAGCTTAGCTAGCCACAGATTGCAGACCCCTGAACTGAACCATACCTGTACCATGTAAACCATTTAAATCTTGTTACTAGCTAATTCATGCTACATTAAATTACAATTACAAAGTTAAAGAAAAAAGAAGAAAAATTATCTGACCCATCTGAGCAAGAGCAATGCTCTACTGAGTGTAGAATGCCTCCCATGGTTTCTATGCTGTGGCAGATTATAAACATGTTCTAATCATTTCTATAATTTGTGTTTCCAGCATTTTATTTCAAGATAATGAGAAAAGAAGGAATTTTGTGGAGTTTTATTTTACTTTTCAGTAAAGGACTTGGCTTTTCATATACTGTCGATTGTAGCTTATTTTCCTGTATAGTTTTAACACTTGTTTCTTTTTGAGCAAGTTTGAACGTCTTGGTTGTTCAAGTTCTAGCTAAGAATAATTTGTTGGATGTTTTATTAATCTTAACATTTATAACTACTGTCAACATAAGGAATTGTAGGTGTCACTGTAACATTTTTAAATAGGTTTTATTAAAAACTGGGGTTTTTCTTCAAGACTGGTTAAAACAGGTTAGGACATGTTAGGAACATGTACATGTTTAGAGGTGTGCTGCATCACTTTCATTTTGGAGATTTTAGTCTAACCGTTTATATTCTGATTTTCAGAACTGTTCCTAAACTGCTGTTGACATTTTTGGTTCTTTGAGTTCATATGTATGTAGAATTGCAAGGTCTTAAGACCACAGTCCTTTGTTACTGGCTTAACTTGTTTTGTATGTTTTTTTTTTTTTTTTTATTATTATGTTTTTTGATAACTTCTTCTGATACTGACTATTGTTTCTTTAAAACAGTTTTTTTTTCTTTTTCTTTAAGTTACACCTCTTAGGTATTATCATGCTGTTCCTTTAGTCCTTTACCAGTACCCTGAAACAGTTTACCAGCTATGGTTTGTTTGTTATGGAAGGGCTATAATAGCAAAGTCATAGATGGCAAAGGCTCTTTTCACAATCTGAGGCTATTGATTTTACTTTAGGCAATGTAGATTGTAGTTTAACACACCTCTCTGCAGCTTCTGTACTATTACCCTATTAAGACAGTGTCTTGCTCACAGTCAATATTGAATAGATTAAAAACGAATCTAAAAGGAGCAAACTATGAAAATGTCATAAAAAAGACAACTAAGACTGAAAAGAAAAATAAAACAGTTAAATGTGGCTTATTGAACATAAGATCTCTCCCATCAAATACTCTGTTAGTTAATGACTTGATCTGTGACAATCAGATTGATTTCTTTTGTCTCACAGAAACCTGGCTGCAGCAAGGGGATTATGTTGGTATAAGTGAGTCAACTCATTATTATTTAAATGTTCACATTCCTCGAAATACTGGGTGAGGAGGAGGAGTTGCAACCATCTTTTGGTACAATTTATTGATTGGTCCCGGGTCAATCAATAGCTACAATTCTTTTGAATATTTAAACCTTAGTTTTCCTCATTCAAACTGCAAAGCACTAAAAAATCTTCTCTTCATTGTTTTGTATTTTCCACCAGGCTCTTACTCTCAATTTTTGGATCAGTTCTCAGACATCTTGTCTGATTCAGTGTTAAACACTGATAAGCTCATTATAGTTTGGGAATTTAGCATTCATGTTGAAACTGAAAGTGATAGCCTAAATATAGCATTAAATGCTATCTTAGATTCAATATGTTTTGCTCAAAACATCTGCAAAACTACCCACCTTTGTTTTCATACCCTAGAACTTGTGCTGGTATATGGCATTGCATGTGAAGAAATAACAGTATTTCCTTATAACCCTGTCCTTTCTGAAAAAAAAGTAAATACCCTTTGGGTGTAATTGAACCGAGAACTCCAAACCTGAAAGAAAATTTCATTGCAGTAGGTTATTATCACAAAATGGGCTAACAACCTTTAAATAATCTGTTCTATTTTGTATTTCCTCGTTATCACATAAAACTCAATGTAGGTAAGTAATTTAATTACTTCTCTTTCACAAAGTGATTCTCTTGTTTATAGTGTTACTTCCTCATTATGTGAAGGTAATTATTTATAGGAGACGGGCTTTCTTTTTAAGACAGACTTTGAGGAGTCCTACGTAATTTGGTTAAATAGTCTACTGTTGTATAAAAATACATTTCACCTTTTTTCTCTTCTACTCTCGGTGGAGTCAGACGCTTTTTCACTCTCTCCTTGATCCTCCCCCATTTTTTGCCCTGCTTTAGCTTTTTATCTATGTTTTTCTTAGAGCCTCTTTTCGCATATCCTCATTTTCATTATGGATTTGGTCAGCTGGTCTCTCAACGCAATCGATCAAATTTTCTCGAGGGGAAGACAGGGTAAAGGGGAACCCTCTTATTCAGACTGGACGTTCTTCTCCGGATACGCAATGGATTCCTGGCAGTGGAAGATTGTGTGCCTGACAGCAATGTCAGTCGAGGACGTGCAAGATTTGTACATGATTGGATTTCTGATAACAGGATTTCTGCTTTTTGGAGTTGGCGGTTACCTGGCTTATCGAAAGATTTGTAAAACATCGGCAGCTGTTCAAAGCACGCCAAAGCTGCCTGGATGTTTGAAGGGATCTTTAGAGCTCTCAGCACTCAGACTGATATGTTAAGCGAGCAGAATCGCAAGCTGGACGCGATCCGAACAGAATCGCAGGCTGGCTGCGTTTCCCGGACTCAAAGGTGATATGATTTAATCTTGAAGGAAATTTTTTGCTCAGGATCTACTGAAAGTACCAGAAATTTGGCTATTTGGATTTGAAATTGAGAATGCCAGTAAGACTTTGAAGGCAGGCAAAAAATCACAGCCGGCCTGAAACAAAACATTTATTGTTTGTCTAATTAGGCTCCCCGAGATGGCCTTCACAGGCTTCTTATCAAAACATTTCTCCTGGATGTTCTGTAAGCACAACGCTCTGCCCCAGCAACCCCCCTCATCGGTGAACTGAACTGTATGGCCGTTTGACAAAACTTCCATCTCTTTTTCAAGGACAATGGCACCTTCGTCAGTGTTGACCGTCTAATTCTTTGCACACATGATCATACTTAAATATTGGCACCCTCATGAGTCCACCATGCCCCTGCAAAACCTTTGCTTATGTGTGTTGCTTTCCCATGCTCCTTATTTTTTACCTAAATGTGGATTTCATTTCTTCATTTCTTCTCCTTGTCATAGATTTTTAGATTTACCAGTGAAAGGAAAATAATTCTAGTTTCTTAAAAAATTTGAACAAAAGCTGTTTTTACACCAGTGACTTAGCTTCCTTAGTACTACAACTGCATTATACCAGCGAACTCAAGGATTATTCTCTCTTAGCACAAGATGCTTTCCCCAACATAGAGGACTTAATGATATAATTACCTCTTTAGAAAGATTGGTTTAGAACCAGCTCTTACCAGTAAAACCCAAAGGATTATTAATGTTATCTGTATCATTGTAATGTTGGCCAGAGATTTTTAGATTTCTCAGAAGGATTCATAGATTTTTAGATTTCTTAGAAGGATTGTAGTATCATTTGATTAGTTTTTCTGTGTCTGTATCTGTGTTTATTTTCTTTGTGATTGTATTGTAATTGTATGTACAACGCTTTGAGTGTCTTGTTACTGAAAAGCGCTATATAAATAAACTTAACTTACCTTACTAAGCTAATAAGAATAATACTAGGTTTATTTTTAGTACAGTTGCTAAACTTACACAGAGTCATAGCTCTGTTGACCTTTCCATTACCTTAGCTCTCAGCAGTAATGAAGGGATTCGTTACAAATAAAATTTATTCTATTAAAATTATATGTTAGAACAGATCCAAACTAAATTATTTAAGGAAGGGTTCCCTTTGATTGTCACCCTGATAGAGATATTTATTAAATAGTCAAGCTCATAGGAACAACACAGAATCTGTTCAATTTCTTGCAAGCAAGGGTAGGCCACACTCTGCAGTGCAGAACTACAAAGAGCAGACGCCTTGTCTCCTTTATTTTATAGCACAAACAGTTTGAGTGTGTGTGTGTGTTACAAAGGTGGGAGTGTAAAAAGGAACAGTTGGTTTCCCAAAGATACAGTTGGTTTCGGGGAGTATGCATTCCTTAACAGGAGATAACAGAACTCAGCCTCGCACAGTCTGCATGCTGAGTTCACATAAAGGACAGACATACATAGTTTACATGAGTGATAAAGAACAAAAATAAGTTTTCCATCCAACAGTCCCCCCTTTTTAACACGAAGATATAGTATGATTAAACATATGAAACATATTAAAAAGCACTCTGTGTGAGCGAAAAACCCGCGACGGTAAGCATGATTATGTTTGCGGGAAAATAGTCACACGGCTCCCCCCGTCCAGGGCGACCACCAGAAACGGCAGAGTGAAAAAAACATCAAATGTGTCTTGTATTATTAAATCAGGAAAAATTAAAAATGGAATAATACAAAAATAAAATGAGATAATAAGAATAACATAAATAGGAAAATAAAAATGAGCCTTGTTTATATCAACACCTGTACTTTTTCTCATTTCACTTGAACAGCAACTTCTTTCGATTTCTGCTACAAGATCATTTTATGAAGTACAGATATGAGTACACTCAGGCAATCAGCATGTTAGTATCAGTATGTATTTACATCATTGCGTGGTAAGAGTCAACACGTCCTTGTTGAGGTTCAGTAAAATAATCTTTCTCTGCATCATCATATACATCTTCGACTGGGTCTTGTTGAGTTTCAATCTGACTCAGAACTACATATGCAGTAGTAATGGATTGATTTACTATTTTATTATTTATCATGCATTTGCAACAGGAAATAACGCAAAGTGATAAAACACATAAGATGATCAGAAAGGCTATAATAGCCACAAAAAACATCTTAATCCAATTCATCCATCCCCGCTGGAATATCCAATCAAACCAGGAAGAGTATGGTGCAGCATAATCATCTGTCATTACCTTTTGAAGATTTTTAAGTTTTGTAATGCTTCTGTTATATTTGAGAAATGTAAGTTATCTGGGATATATGTACAGCAGGTGTTGTTTAATAGAACACAAACTCCTGATGAAGCTGTCAAGATGTCTAAAGCCATGCGATTTTGGACTACCATGGCTCTCATAGCACTCATTTCTGTGTTCTGGCCATCTTCTATTATTATGGAATTATTGCAACATTATTTTTCCTACTCCAATCCAGGGGAGGAAGGCGTGCCCAATCTTTTCACCTGTTGTCCAGATTTTAAACTCATCAGGTACATTAGTTCCCCATATGGGATCGTGTGGTTTTATATCCAAGGATCTTTTCACTCTATTAGAGGAAGTGGAGTTGCTTTACTAATGATTACTGTATGGTCAGATGTGAAAACGGGAGCACAAGTACCATACCAGTTAGGGGGCAGCACAAAATAAGCATTATTTCCACACAACCATGCTACACCTTCAACCCAGTAGGTGCCATTATGAGCCATATTTCCCCTTGCAACCCATGTATTAGAGCACCGAGTGGTGTTACCAAGATATACAGAGGTATCGTTTGTTTCACTTCTACTTAAACAATCATGATGTTTATGTTTCCATTCAAATGTGCTTCAAAAGGTATTATTCTTCCCTTGATGTTCAAACGCTGCCATTGTTTAGCATCACAAGTGCAGTTACGTGGGTCACATGCATATTTTAATGTGTAGTTAAACCAGGTGTAAGTGCTATTATCTTTACCAGTCATCTGGATACCCTTTCCTTGTGTTAGGTTCTGGCCAGGAGTGTGCGGTCTACATAACCCCATGCTCCAATGGAGAGAGCGCCGGCTGCTTCTGTGAAATTCATTGCTGTAACAAACACTGTAGGACCTGGCGAGTGAACAGGGATTATAGAGCACACATAACAATCTGTATTATTTTGTGCTTTTGCGGTGTCATATGCGTATCTGTACCAATAATTCTGTAGGAATGGGTGTCCTCTGTCTCCCTCCGCTAAAGGTCTGAGGTGTGATCCGTCTGGTGTCCATCCCCTCTGGTGTGGCGCTGCATCCTGTGGATGTTGTCTCAAATAGAAAAGTAAGCCTACTACCAATATGAGGCTCAGACAAATGAGTCCTCTTCAGAGCTTGCAGATAGCCATATTAAATTAGGCGCAGATCAGTTGTTTTCTTCACCGGTTTGAGACGCTGGGCCCTGTGGGTCACCAGCCCCTTTGTAGCCGGGCTTCCTCTGCTACCCCGTCGGTTGATTTGGCTCGTGCAAAGGTAATATTGGCTTACAGTGGCTCTTATGAATCCAGGATGGTCTTTCTGCGATTTTCAGGGCTGTAAGCATCGTCAGGAGCACCTGGAACGGTCCTTCCCAGCGAGGAGTGCTCCAATCTTTTCTGTGGAGTGTCTTAATCAGGTCTCCAGGCCTCAGGTCGTTCTGTGGAATAGGAGCAGAATTTACTGGCAGACTACTGGACAACTGTGTCTCTTTTTCCTGTAACATTTTATTCATCCATTCAGCTAATGATGTTTCCTGTTGTGCTTTATCTATGTCATTCATTTCTGATGGTAATAGAAAAGGTCTTCCATGCACTATTTCAAATGGGGTAAGACCAGTCTGATTTGGAGTTATTCTCATCCATAACTTAACCAGTGAAAGACATTCCGGCCACGGTCTACCCGTCTCATCCACTGTTTTTCTTAGCCTGTTCTTTATTGTCCCATTTGTTCGTTCAACAAGACCTGCACTTTTTGGGTGATAAGAGCAGTGATTTTTTTAGCTGGAATCCTAAGACTTTAGAGCATAATTCTATAACACTATTTAAGTGAGTCCCATTATCTGACCTGATGATTTGAGGAATTCCATAAGTTGGGAAAAAATGTGCGACTAGGTTTTTTGCTACTGTGAGTGCATCATAGTGTTTTGCTGGGTATATTTCAACCCATTTTGAAAATGCATCTATGATCACTAGACAGTATTTCTTTCCCTGTGACCATGACAGTTCTATGAAATCCATATGTATGGTATGGAATGGATGTGCAGCTGCTGGGAATTGCCCTCTCTTGGGTCACATATTCCCTTGGGGGTTATGTTTACAACAAATTATGCATGATCTGCAAAAGTTTTTTGCATATTCAGAAAAATTTATAGTGTAGAATTGATGATTTATCAGATGTTTCATTACTCCCCTTGACACATTGGTTTTTCCATGTGACACTGTTGCAGCTGTTTTATATACATTTTTTGGTAGGATTGGTTTGTTTTCTAATTGGTAGATTTGATCTTTCTTCTTTGCTCCTCTCTTTAACCATGCATTTATTTCTGTGCTTGGTGCTGATTGTTGTGCATCTTTCAGCACTTCTGCGTCTATAAATAGGATGTCTATATAAATAAACTGAATTGAATTGAATTGAAAACTGAATGTCTGACATCTTGAGTGTTAAAGGCAGTTTCGCAGCTGCTTTGGCGGAAATGTCAGCAAAGTTGTTCCCCTTTGTTTCCTCACTGTCATCTGATTGATGAGCTTTGCATTTACAGAGTGCTATTTTCTCTGGCAGTTGTATTGCTGATAATAATCTTTTCAACAAATTAAAACGTGTTAGCTCTGTTCCTGATGATGTTTTAAAACCTCTATTTTGCCAAATTTTAGCATGGTGGTGTACTGATCCAAACACATACTGGCTGTCTGTGAAAATGGTAAGTATTTTCCCTTCATGCAATTCACAGGCTCTTACTACAGCATACAGTTCTGCTGTTTGTGGTGAGCATGTGTTTGGTAGTGATTTTGCTTCTATAATCCTATCTGTAGTTGTCACCGCATAACCAGCTCTATTTTTTCTCATACTCATCTTTAGATGCTGAGCCATCTACAAACACCACTTGTGAGTTTAGTATTGGTGTCGGTGAAATGTCTTGTCTTGGTTTTGTATCTTCCTTTACCTTTGTTTTACAGGAGTGTGGTTGTCCGTCCTTAGCTGTGGGTATTAATGTGCTAGGGTTCAATGGACCGCATTTTTGCAGTGTGATATTAGACTGAGACAGCAACAGGGATGTTAGAGCAATATGCCTTGCATGTGTTAAGAAAGGAAGTGAGGTTTGCAGTAACACAAGTGAAACTGTATGTGGAACTTTCAGTGTTAGTGGGTGACACAACACGATTTTAAGCTGTCTGTTTTACAGCTTCAGCCGCCGCTGTGCATGCCTGAAGGCAGACCGGAAATCCAGTAGCAACAGGTCCAGTTTCTTTGAATAAAATCCTAATGGTCTGTCTTGGGACCGAATGGCTGAGTTAATACTGCTTTTCATATAACCTTGATAGGCATCCACACAGAGTGTGAATGGTTGGCTGTAGTCTGGCAGTGCTAGTGTGACTGTTGTTTGAAGGCAAGGTTTTTTAGATTTATAAATGCTTTTTTCTCCCTCTTCAGTCCACATAACTTTGTGTCTTTTAGTTTCATGTATTTTCCATAAATCATAGATTGCAGAGGTTGAACAATTGCTGCATAAAATCTGGCAGCCATTCTCTGCAGAAAGTTACACACAGTCCCAAAAAGGACATCATTTGTTGCTTAGTTTGTGGCTTAGGGGCCTCTTGTATTGCTTTCTTTCTGCTGTTTAATAAGGAGCGGCCATGCTGTGATAAAGTGTGCCCTAAGTACACTACCTCCTCCTTACAGAACTGTAGTTTATTTTTGGATGCCTTATGCCTTATGTGATGGAGATGTTTTAGAACTGTTATTGTTGCCTTTTCACAATGCTGCTGTGTGTCTGAGGCAATGAGAATGTAATCTACATACAACGGGACTTGACTGTGTCCAGGTATTTTACAGGTGCTCATTGAATATCTTAATAATGGCGTATACACATGTGGGCTCTCACTGAAACCCTGTGGGAGTCGAGTGTACGTGTATTTTTTACCTTTAAACTGAAACCCAAATAAATGTTGTGATTCTTCATGCAGTGACACTGTAAAGAATGCATTACTGAAAAGTATTTTTTATCTGGGGTTAGAGAATGTAACAACGTATGTGGATTTGGGACATCAGGAGCAGCATGCTCTACTATGTCATTAATGGGTCTAAGATCCTGGACCATTCTCCATTTTCCTGTACTGGCCTTTTGTACTGGAAAAATAGGTGTGTTACATGTGGCATCAGGTGCTTCCTTTAATATTCCGGATTTTAACATATCTTGTATGACTGGTTTGGTGCCTTCTTCAGCTTCTAGTTTTAGGGGGTACTGGCGGACTAATGTGCGTCTCTCTGATATTCGTTTTACTTTATATGGGAAACCCTTTAGTATCCCTACATCAGTTGATGATTGTGACCAGAGGTAAGATGGGACAGCAGCTAGGGCAGGATGCATGTTAACTTCCTGGCCCTCAGCTAAGCCCTGTAGGTGTCACTCTATTTCATCTAAATGTGTTTTTGGATCTACTTTGATCTACTTTGAGCTCGGGTACCCCTGTTCTGTGATCTATTTTCCAGTCAGAAGCTTCCAGTGGTTCATATTTTCCCTCTTTGAGAACGCTGGACAAAGTCTCCTGATTCTTTCCAGTGAACCTTCCTGGGGGCTTTTGTTAATGATAGATGGGGGGGGGTTATGGCCTCAGAACATTTTGAGTTTGTTTTTCTGACAGTATGACTGAGGCCAGATGACTTTCTGTCTTAGGATCTACATAGAGATTGTTGTACGTTAGTACTTTGAGTTTTTCTCTATGAAAGTTCAGTGTCATACTTATGATCAGGACCTGGAGAGTTTTTATATTTAATGTTACATGAAGCTCAGGATCTGACATGAACTGTGCTTCCTGAAAAGTTTGTTTTTCTCCTTGTTTTTCTTAATAGTCTCTTGTGCTGTTGGTGTGGGGCCTAAGAATCTAGGGACGCAGTAGTAGTGTGGCTGTGAGGGCCCGTGGACAACGAGGGTTTATCCCCTCTTCTACTACGGCTTTTTCATGCACGTTCCTGTGGACACGATGTTTCATATGTAATTTCTGCATGAGATCTCTCCCTAATAGGTTCACTGGGCACTTAGAGCTTATTAGTACTGGAACCCTGACATGTGGAATCCTGTCTCAGGCCTCTTTTACTGTGACTGGCAAAACTGAGATAATGTATCTCTGATGTGCCGGCTGCTGGTCTGACCTTGTATGGCGGTGTCAGGAATATTTTACTTTAGGTGGAGGCTAATACAGTTTCTACAAGCTCCAGTATCACACAAACAGCTATATATTTGTTGTTAATCATTATGTTTTTTGTAGGGCAGGTCTTGTGTTTTGTGGAAAGCTATTTGTTCCACAATGTTGCTTGTAAGTCCACTTCCTCATTTTGGTCTTCGTCAGCTTCATGAGTTAGGAAGAAGTGGGGGCTGTGGCTTTTATTGTGTTCAATTTTGTGTCGAGTTGGGGTTATACACCCATTTCTCTCTACAGTCTCTTTTGAGATGTCCAGGCTTGCCACAGTTCCAGCAGGTGTCATCACCTTGATTGTAACCCTGCAGGTTAGTTCTGCATTCCCTTGCATAATGCCCCATTTTACCACACCTCGAACAGACATTGTTTCGATTGTGGCTTTGTTACGGGCCTCCTCTTCTTTCCCCACGGCCTCTAAATCCTCCTTGTCCTCTGTTTCTGTTTTTATCTGAAATGTGCACTGCTATTAAGCCATCCTGCACCACAAATTATATGTCTTCTTATTTTGCTGAGTTCTGTGGGCATGTTAAGCGTACTCGAGTGCTTGGGTGACAGTTCCTGTATTTTGATGCACCCAATGTTTATCTATGTATTTTTTTAGTTCTGGTTTTAATCCTTGAATACATGCTCTCTTTAACTGCTGCTGATATGCGCTATTGGTGTCATTATCAGGTTGTATAGCTGAATTTGCTTTGAAAACTGCTCTCATTCTGTCTAAGAAATCTTGTGTATCTTCCTCATCTTTTTGTCTACACTGGGAGATTTTTCCATAATCAGCAGCTTGCCTGTATTGATTTCTGATTCTTTCATACAGTGCGTTTAAGGCATCCTGCAGCGACCAGGACCATCGGGAGGAAGTGTGTCTCCGTTCCTGTCATTTCCAGTGAAATCACCACACACTCCCATATGCCCAAATATTTGAGCCAAACATTGTAACATTTCTCTTCCGTTTAAATGGAAGCTGTCTTTTAACTTGTTTAATGCTGCCAGAAATTCATCTGTTCCGTGTTCTATAGGTGGGATGCCCTTTAACGCGACAGATCTGTCCCCCTGAGTCCAGGGCCTGTACACAAGGATTGTTCGTGGCTGATTATCATTTGGGTCTCCAGGATTTGGGTTTGCTACTTCAACTATGGGAAATGTTCCCTGTTCTAAGGGCTCATCAGATGGGTGAAATACGAGTTAATGGGCTTTTAACTCGTCATTTGGGTAAAGACCTCCTTTTTTAGTTTTATCCCAGCTTTGACTTCTTGTGCGCATTTCATGAATTGGTCTTTTATCTTCCCTTCCTGTCTTTTTTCTGACTGCTGGGGCTAGTATCATTGTGGCTCCTGGTTCATCTTTTTCCTCCTCCTCCTCCTCCTGTGGGGGCCTCTGGATGCACCATGTTGGGAACCAGGAGGGAAGAGGAGGAGGCTGGGGCTGTGACCTTCTATGAGATCTCACTGTTTCCTTCATCTGCCCCACTAATACTGCTGCCAGCCTTTCTTTCCTTTTTCTTTCCTTTCCCTTCTCGATTTAAATCCCTCAGCTGACTTTGCTCTAACCATTTATTGGAGAGTTTATACTCTATTCTTCTTTTCCTTTCTTTGCTTTGCTGGGGCCTTTTGGGGGGGGTTTGTAGAAGTTCTTAGTTTGAGATCTCCCTGCAATTTCAGGATTTCAGTGGTGTTTAATTTTTCCTGAAAACCCTATTTTTTATGCCATCTTTTACATATTTCTCCAGCCCCTTTTTCATTAATTTTCCATAAACTTTTACATCACCATCCAACAACTTACTTTGTTTCCTTCCCCATAATTTATTTTTACTTTAAACAGACTATGAAATATTTCCCAGACAGAAATTCACTGGCATGAGATACAAGGAGAGGACATTAACACCCCTTCTTCTACTGCAACTAGTTTGCAGCGGTGTTAATTTTCTGGGGTGGAACCGCGAACCTTTTTCTCCCAAAAATCACCAGTACGTCTTTCCTGATCAAGGCAAAGAAAAACACAGGACTAGCAGAATCTTCCTATGATTCTTTTAAAAAGCTTAGTTCTCTAATCACACACAACACTCCACACAGACAGTAAATTGCAGCCGACTGTCCTATTTTTATTATTTATCTATTTTAGACACGGTTGATTTCGGCCAACTCTAACCTATTTTATTCCCTTATAGTGGTACCACCCAGTCGTCTTTAGGATCTCCTTTCAGCGAGATCTACCAAATTTAACAGTCCCCTTTTCCAGGCGGAACAAAACCCTATCCAATTACTGACCCCTTTTATGGCGGGTCACTACCTGCGACTGTTAATCACTTTCTTAAAACACATTTATCTTTAAAACAAAACGTCTCACCTCTGAGCTGACTTATAGGTGACTCTTTTGGACCCCAAGAATCACCCGGCGTCGAGCGAAGCAATAACCCACCGGCCTGATGTGAATTCACACACCGGGGCTTTCAGCCACCGTCCTGGGGCGGCCGTACGGTAGCGCTTCCTCGGCGTCAGGCAGTCCCCGGGATCCTTAGGTCGCTGTAAAAGATAGATAATCTTATTAAACAATCCGGCTGAAGGACCAGTTTAAATGATAGAGATATTTATTAAATAGTCAAGCTCAGAGGAACGACACAGAATCTGTTCAATTTCTTGCAAGCAAGGGTAGCCCACACTTTGCAGTGCAGAACTACAAAGAGCAGACGCCTTGTCTCCTTTATTGTATAGCACAAACAGTTTGAGTGTGTGTGTGTGTTACAAAGGTGGGAGTGTAAAAAGGAACAGTTGGTTTCCCAAAGATACAGTTGGTTTCGGGGAGTATGCATTCCTTAACAGGAGATAACAGAACTCAGCCTTGCACAGTCTGCATGCTGAGTTCACATAAAGGACAGACATACATAGTTTACATGAGTGATAAAGAACAAAAATAAGTCTTCCATCCAAGACACCCCCATTTTAGGAATGATTAATCTATCCTTAGTAAAGGTATGTACCACAGGCTTTTAAGGATGCTGTAATAAACCTTTACTTAAGAAACCTTCTCTTGATCAATATGACTTAATAAATTACAGACCTATATCCAGTCTTCTATTTTTATCTTATTCTTGAGAAAATAGTTGGTAATCAAGTGTGCATTTACACAGTAAGGATCTATTTGTAGATTATGGCTGTCGGTACTTTCTTATTTTTTATCCTCTCTCTCTCTGCTCCTCCTTTCCTCTTTGGCAGTCTCTCTTTATGTCTCTGCAGTTCTGTGACAGGCAGCCTCAGAAAAAGAAAGAAGGGGGCGAGAGGGTGTCTGTTTTCAGTCTGGGAGCTTCAGCGATGCAGATACCCAAGTGACTGCACAAATGACATGGATTGTTTGTTTAAAAATCAAACGTGACCCAAACCGAGCCTTTGGTCCTGCCACTCTGCAGTAGCTGAGAGGGCCTGGGGAAATGTCCTGGTGCTCCAGATGGTCAGTCCATCCCTGGGCCTAGGTGATAGGAGTCATATGAATCCCTTTTTTAATATAGGAGTTTAGAAATTCCAGCATCCAGGCCAGAAACCAACAAATTGCAGCTTGAGTTGTTAAAAATCAATTGACAGCATGCCGATTTTTGTAGCACACTACGTATATATGCCAACACTATAATGCACAGTTCCCACACTGCTTATACAGTACGTGCTTAGGGAGAGTACATACTTCTATGTACCATAACATCTGCAATTTTCACAGCTTTAATTTGAGCCATATTTGATAAAAAACGAAAAGGAAATAAGGGTGCTATTACTGTTTTTGCGACAGATGCATGCTCATCCCACATCAGAACAGTATGGGTTTGTTGACATGACTCAATGCATAGCAATGTCGCCTGTGTGCATACGTCACTGTCTATAGCAGCTAATAGGCAATGTCCAATCCAGTAATATATATCAGTGGTTTCAACTTTTAACTTTATGTTCTCTCTCTGTTTTTTCTCTTTCTAGAACATATGCCTGGCATGGCTCTGTGTTTAGCTGTGACACCTTCCTGGAGGCAGGGATTGGTTATGATACTGCTGCCAACAACTTAATTTTCTCCTTCTATAGATGATACACTTGGCCCTGTTTTTTTGGTGTTTAACCCGTCTCTCTCCTAGACATTGCTATTGGCTGAGCTTTTACTATGACTAACTCTGTGTGCTCTCTTTCATCCTGTAGACTTGAAAACTGTCTCAGTGCATTTGCTTAGATGTCTTTCTCTTCTAGATAAAGCCACTAAAAGAGCTACTACTGTCTTTAACGTTTTGCTTTTCTTTCACATAGAAATCCTGGATCAGGGTTCTTTGTTCTTTCTGTGTGTATGGTCTGTACTGTGAAACCCCCAGTTGGTCCTGGTAGATGGCCACTCACACTGAGCCTGGTTCTGTGGGAAGTTTCTTCCTGTTCGGGGGGGGGGGGTTCCTTTCCACTGTTGCTAGATGCATGTTCAGTATGTGGGATTGCTGCAAAGTCAGTGACACAGTGCATGCGAATGTTCACTATCACCACATGCTCATCCAGGAGGAGTGAATGCTAATAATAAACTGAACTTCACCGCATTTTTTGATGACTAGGACTAGGAATTAGAATGTTTGTACTTGAATTGGTATCTGTATGCTTTGACTGAATTGATTTTGTGCTTTGAGACGGCGTGTTGTGTAATAAACCGAATCCATTTAATAAAACTCTGCATAGGGACGATGTTTTTTTAAAATGTTAATGTATTTAGAAGAGGAACTCTGCAAATTTTCTGTCCAATTGTATTTTACTTTATGGCTTTGACAATGTTAAGTCATACTGAATGAAAATGTGAATTGTTTTTCTTCTGCCCTCAGTTATGTGTCCCTACATAACCTAGACAGAGAGCTAAACAAAATAGTCCAGGAGTCTGAAGAACTTTCAGACAGTTTACTTGAACCATAATTCTTTACCTTTCTTTTTCTTTTTCTTTTGGTGAAAAGATCGTCCCGTATCGAGCACACACAACCAGCAACGAATGAGTCCTTCACCGTCCTACTCCATGTGCACAAACAAGTGAAACTTAACTTTTTTATGGTCTAAAGAAAATACCTCTTCCTGCCACTAGATGGCAGTGTTTACCACAAAACACTGTTTATTACTGCAACCAAATAAAATATTCCTTACAACTCGGAGACAGAACACTCCCCACCTGACATCATATGGATGTCATTCAAACAAACTTATATAAAACATTTATCAGCTTTGAAACAATATCAAGTAAGTCCACAGTCTCTTAAGCAGTGTCCTTCGTTACTTGAAGAATGACCTCATGTATGGGACGTTCGCACTCTGCCATCCTCACTCGGAAAGGTTTTGTTGACAAGTCCAATAGGCCAGTCATTCCTCTTCTGTTGACCATCTCTGAGTAAGACCACATCCCATTTGGTATTGGTGTTCTCCATTTCCTTCGACCTTGGAGTCCACTGATGTATTCCTTTCGCCATTGAACCCAAAAACCTCAGCCAAGTACTGCACACGTCGCCACTGCGCTCTGAAAAGGTCGCAACTCTCAAAATGGCCGGGTGACACCGAGGGCATGCCATACTTTTGAGTGAGCAGCATAGCAGGACTGAAAATCATCGGGTGCTCTGAATCAGTAGAAACTGTTGTAAGAGGCCGTGCATTCACTATTTCAGTTATCTCCTCCATGAATGTCACTAAGACTTCATGAGTAAGCTTCGCATGTCCATGCTGCAATATCATTGCATCAAAGATTCTCCTGGAAACCCCAATCATGCGTTCCCAAGATCCGGCCACATGTGATGCATGAGGACGATTAAACTGCCACTGATAATCATTGTCCTCAAGGTAAACATCAATGCTTTTATTATGACACCCCTTTTTGTCAATTTGTAGCTCTTTGCAGGCACTCACTAAATTGGTCCCACAGTCAGACATGAACAGTTTCACGGCTCCTTTGATAGCAAAGAACCAGCGTAGAGCATTGATGAAAGGTTCTGTGCGTAATATGTCTTCAGGAAGATCAGCCCTAATGATGCACTTTCTCATGGAAGTGTCTGATTATCAGCTCTGTCACCTGATGCTTTCCTGGAATGAGGAGAGGATGTGTTTCATCTGAAGTTAGCTGCACCTTTGCCAGCCGACCTCCCACTCTAAGGAGACCATCAGAGTCCACATACGGACTCAGTTTGCTTAGCGAGCTTGACTCTTTTGCAGATTGATGCCACTCCACACATTTTAAGACATCCGTGAAGACCTATTTCTGGACGGTCTGGATGACTATAAGTTTAGCCTGGTGAAGCCGTTCTATTTCACGGTTTGCTCTGCACATATGCCAACCGTGACAGACGTCCTCATGCTTGTCCTTGAAAGATTTGGCAATATGCTGCAGACTAGCAATAGTTTTAAGCAGAACACTCCCACTAGAAAATCTTTCAAACCTAGTACTTCCCAGTTGACCTTTTGACAGAGCGGTAATACAGGTCACAACCTCTGGCCGAAGTTCTGGGTCCTTCTCAGGATCGACAAGACTGAAGAACTCTTTCTGTACTTGACTTTGTCCTGAGCCCGTGAGGAAAGCAGGTCCATGTAGCCATGTGGAAGAAAGGAGCTGCTCAGCAGGTAGTGCTCTTGTGGCATGATCAGCTGGGTTTTCGTGTGTGGGTACAAAATGCCACTGATGTATGTTTGTGGAGTGTTTAATGCGGTCTACTCGGTTATGGACGTATACATAAAAACGTATACATCCAAGTCATGGTTCTGAAAACTACAAAACTGAAACTACAAAAAAACAAGGTAATCTCGGTGCTCTTTTTTAATGATGAAGTTGTAGAACATCTGCACCACATCTGCCATCACTGCATAAGGTTCGAGCCTGAATCTGATCAACACGCCCACCAAGATGTTGTTTAGGTCGGGGCCTTTGAGCAGTACTTCATTCAGGGATATCTTGTTATATGAGCACTCGAGTCAAACACTATCCAGAACTTTCTGGGTTTTTGTGGATGATAAATGCCAAAACTTGGGAGATACCAGCATTCTTGGCCAACTTTGAGAGGAGGAGCATGTTGAGCGTGGGCTTTTTTGAACATCTTCTCCATAAACTCCACATAATGATCTTTCATCTCTGTCTTCTTTTCAGTGTATGACGTAGTGACATTAAGCGAGTGACAGCTTGATCTCTGTTATTTGGTAGCTGTTGTCGAGTGGACCTAAAGGGGAGGGGAGCCACCCAGTTATTATTCTCATCTTTTTAGAACTCTTTGTTTATGATGTCCAGAAAACGCTGACCTTCAGCAGAAGGAGCCAGCTTTTCGTCCTCTGGTGTTCGCTTGAAAATCAGTTCCCCTATATCTTCTTTAGCCTACGTATCTACAAAGAGAGGGCAGGTATCTGTAAGCTTCTCTTTGATGTTAAATCTGCTGTTACAGCGAGTAAAACAACTGGGCAGCCCATTCTATAGTATACTGGTTTTCAAAGAGCTTACCGCAGGTTTATGAGCTCCAATGAGGCAAACGTCACCTACAAGCACCCATCCGAGATCGAGACGTTGAGCGTAAGGTGCATCATGTGGGCCATTAACCTGACTACGTACCTTGTGGGCTCGTATTATGTCTCTGCCTAGGAGCAGGAGTATCTCCGCTGAGGGATTGAGTGATGGTATGTGGGATTGGCATTTCTGTCCTGTTATTAGGGATCTCGTTACATTCGATGAGTGTCGGTAGTGGCATGGACACTTTCCCATCCACTCCCTCAATAGTGAAGCCGTTATCCTTTCTACCGCTAGTATGTGTCAAGCCGGAGCATGTTTTCATCGTATATGGTAGAGTTTGACTATGCACCTCAAACATGTCAAAAAAGGAAGACCTTGCCAGTGACACATTACTCTGGTCATCTAACATGACATATATTTTCATTTTCTTTTCAGGGAACCCACTGGGATAAACGTAGACCAGACAAATTTTAGAGCATGACTTTCCCTGTAGTCCACCTCCACAAACCTCTGTGCAACTAGATGAGATCTCAATGAAAGCTTTGATCACCTTGCTCTCCACCATGACCTTCTAAAGGTGTTTTTTGCTCTTTTACTGACCAAGAGGGTAGGCCAGCATGCAGTGCAGTGATGTGGCTGTTACTGTTGCACTCTGAACAATTAATCACTGCTTTACAATCCTTTGCCCTATGCTCTGTTGAGAGGCAGCTTTTGTTGCAGATTGAGTACTGCTTCAGTAAACCCTTTCTCTCGTCCAATGTCTTCATTCAGAAACCTATGCATTTTACAAATGGATGTGGCTTCTTGTGAATGGGACATTGTTTATCAGGTTCAAGAGGTGGTGCATCAGCATTTCCCCCTTGCGTGTCAATCTGCATTTTGTTTGTGATGATCGGGATTCTGCTCTTTGTGTTGGGTTTTGTGCAAGCAATATTAATTTGTGGAGTACATTAGTTGTAACATAGCTCTTCTGAAATAAGATCAATATTTGTGCTAGTTTTTCTGATTTATATTTCTGCAACGTGAAGGCTTATGTCATTTAAATATTCAAATAATTAAAATCACTTAGGACTAAGTACTTTTAAGAGTAATTTAATTTTTGCAGTTCATTATAATCACCTTAATTTCAACCAGTTCAGCCTCTTTTATGAACAAGTATAATCTTATGCCTTTTCACCCTTTTTCTCTGGCTTATTGAGACTGGGTCTCCAGGACATAAAGAGAGATCTTGGCACCTCTCTCTCCATAGCTACGTCTTTCAGTTCATCTGGAAGCATACCAAGGCATCTTCAAACAAGCCTCTACATACAGAATATACTCTCCAGCATGTGGTGTACCTTCCACAAAGATATGTTCAGAATACCTCCCTTCAACAATGTTTAAAAGATCCACTTTTCAGAAGCAGCTCATTTCAGCAGTTTGACCTTGTAATTTCATTCTTAATTAAAATGTAAAGATGCAATGCATAGAGTTTATTAAAAAAGGTTTTTCTAAAAGATGCACGTTAGCCATTGAAGATTGCATTTTCAGCGCAGCAAGAATACTTGCTACTGGTAAGTAACAGACCTTTTTAACATCAATACTTTAGCAAGCAGATGAGCTGAAAGGGATAAAAGTGCTTGTGACACGTGTTTCCCTTAAATGCAGAAACTGAAAGAAAACAATTTAATATTGAAGAAATTGGGCAGTGTTTCACATTACGTTAGAATTAAGGAAGCGATAAAAGCCAATTGTTAAACAAATTAGGCATATTATGTTGTTAAAACACAGTCGCTGATGTCACAGGCACTTTAAAAAAACAGAAAAGCTGGAATTACAGTGCTGGTTAATACTTTGTTCATCTAGTTCCACTCAGATTTAAACTGCTATTCAATCATGTCATAAGCAGCGTTCACATAGTCATTCATCCTGTATCCTTTGATCAATTTATATTGAAATTGTACTGAAGAATTTAGCTTTAATATGTCTGCAAACACTTCTTGTCATGGCTTGTGTAGTGGAGGACCCCGGAATGCAGACGGACAGGAACCATCCGTGGTGTATAGCCAGATTTAATATAACAAAACTCACTCACAGGTGGTGGCAGAAGCAGGCCAACCATTTGTTAGGCATTCACTTTACAATTTATCCTATTTTGCCTTTAATGTTAATACAAAAAAACACTACTTTTTAGCTTTTTAACAAGTGCTTAATGTTTTTTTGAACAGCAAAATGTAACGTTTTTGCTTAGAGCATATGAAAAGAGTGGCTGTGTTTTGTTTTTAACATACATTGTTTAAACTATGTTGGGTTTGTTATACATACCCAACATAGGCGACTGTGGCTCAGTAGGAAGAGTAGTCGTCTTGCAATCAGAAGGTTGTGGGTTTGATTCCAGCTTTCTCCTGCCATATGTCGATAACCTCAAGTTGCCTACTGATCTGCATATCGGTGTATGAATGTGTAAGCGTTAGCGAGTGCGATTGGGAGAATTTGGCTCTAGAGTAAAGCGCTTTGAGTGGTCTGTGCAACATAGTTCTGAAACTCTTAAACTAACGTAGTTGGGCTTGAACTAAATTTCAAGGGGCAAAGGATGATTCTAGTCTTCGATCTATATGAAGACCTGAGGTGTTGATCCAGTGCTAAATTACTTAAACATGTGTTACTGTGTGGATAGAAACCATTGCTGATTGCCTTGTCCTTATTTTTAAAAGTCTAAACTGAGGCTGCAGACACCGATTGTCTTTTAGCTCAGCTGCAGCTGGTTTGACTGGCCATTCTGTATTTTATTGGAGAAACTGATTTGTTGGTTGCAGGTGCATTATGGCTGCCTTGACCTATGATAATAAAAACTGCTACTGTAAATGTATTGTATAGGCCATACATAATTAAAACACACAGTCTCACAATGTATAAAAAACTTTTGTACTACATCTTGGCAAGTCAAGGTTACAGCAAAGTGTTAGGACGGCTCATATCATTGTTCTAATACAACTCCACTACGCAGCTAGAATAGATTGTACAACTAGAGTTCCATCAGATGTCTTCAAAAATGTCTTTATTGAGAGCAAAGTACAACCAATGCCAAATTCCTTGTTTGTCTGCACAAACTTGGCAAATGAAGCTAATTCTGATTCTAAGATTTTTTTTCTAGCTGTAAAATGTCAGCTACAACATGTCTAAATAAAAAAACTTGACCACCTGTGAGNGGGATCTGTTTTCCACAGTCGGCAGAGTGGAAACAGCTGTTATTTTTCTCTCTATCTCTCCCAGTAGAGGAGTATTGTGCAGGTGAACAGCAATGACACTCCTGCCCCAGCCCTTGGACACCTGTAGTTGTTTTATTGGTGGCTTTTTTTGCTATTATCGAGAAGCCAAATTCACCGCCGGGCCCAGCGGTGCCCGTCCTGCAGCACCCGCATTTGGGAGACCAGAGCCGCCGCGCACAGGACCACCGCCCCAACACCACAGCAAACCATACAGCAGAGGACAGAATGCAGCAAAGAGCACTAAAAAGCAAAAAGCGGTGCACAAAGCCCACACCTTGCAAATGCCCCCCCACCTGACCTCCAAAAACAAAGCCCTGCAAAAGTGCACCCCGTGAGAAGAAGACCCCCAGCATCCAGGTCCAAGAAACATGCCTTACACCCATACTCCTGCCAGAACTAGAAGTGAAAAAAACCCACACCAAAAGCCCACAAAAGGCAGACAGCCCACAGTGCCAAAACCAAAATTTTAACAAGAGGCCAAGACCAGTCCACCTCAAGATCAACCCCGGCCAGCCCGCCCCAAACCATGCAGACCCGTCCGACCCCTCTCCCCCAAACAGAACCGGACCGGTTTCAGGAGCCGGAACCAAGACAAGGAACCAGAACCACCCAGATCCAAACGATGCCCATCTCCACCCAAGGCCACCACCCACCTCCACCCCAGAAGAAAACCTCCCCCCCTCCCCAACATTCAAACAGCTCCCAGAAACACATAAGACATTAGACACCCAGCCAGGACCCCAGCCCAGGGGTGACATGCCCCAGGAACCAGAGACCCAAGCCCAGGGAAACCCCAAATGCCCCAAACCTATCCGCCACAAGGCCCGCAAGACTTATATAATTCAACAGAAGGTTCCTGTAATGGCTGATATTAAGGTTTTATTTTCTCAATTCATGAGGATAGTTTTCTTAGTGATACATAAAGCAGTGAAAACCATGTGAATTGAATTTTATGAAGCTACATTGGGGCTATAAAGTTTGTTCAAATGTAAAAAATTGGAACCTGAAAAATAAAACTTGAATCTGAAAAGTAGTTTTGAACTTTTTTTTTCCAGTTTCACATCTGTTTTTTTTTTCAGTTGCAAACCTTTCTTCCAGTTTTCAACATTTTTTGGGAGAGGTTCAAAATAATTTTTCAGGTTCAAATTTTTTTCGTTTGAACAAATTTTTATTGACCTAATTTTCTTAGTTGCCCAACAAGCAAACTGAGGGTGAAGGTGAAATATTACATCTCAGACACTTTAAGTTTTCACATATTAAGCACCAGAACCTCTGAACTCGGTCTAGTGATGAACTAAGACCTCAGAGGCACATAAAGACAGTAACAAGGTCGACTTAAAGACCATCTCCAGGAGCCCCCAGGGGTTTTCGTAAAGTTTGTGCTTGAAATAATATGCCCACATCTAACTGAGTTTTTCTCAGCAATTACAAACTATTTAAATAATTTTGGTATTACATTAAAGCTAACACTTAGGAGATTCCCTCAGAAGTGTGAATATCACAGTAGCTGCTATTGTTTCAGAGGTGAGGATGGAACACAGAAAAAAATGAAGATTTTGTCTCTCGCCAGAAGTTTTTTTTTTTTTTAATTGTACAGTATATAAACATTTTAGAAATGTCATAAGGCTACAAACTTGCAAACCCTAAATCCACTTGTGGACATTACCTGTGCAGAGATTCATGCAGGTGACGTAAACTAAAGCAAAGTTACAAAGCTTTTAGGAAAGACATTCCTAGGCGTTTTGCCGTTTGGCACAGTATGGCACATGTTGGCACCATTCACAAAAAATGTTTTTTACTTGCAAAATTTTATAACTTATTTTACATATGTACAATGGTTCGTTTTAACATATTCGTTATTTATATTACCAATATTTTTTTTTTCCATTTTTAGTAAAGCATGGAGAAACTGCTCTGTTTTGCTCCAACAGCATTCACATTCACTGACAGGCAGCTGTACGCAGAGCAATAACTCGAGTTTGCTCAGTCCAACTTGCACAAACGATCCCTCCTTTTAATCCGTAGAGCCAATAGAATTAGATTATACCAAACACCTTGACATCAGTCCCACCAATCACCAACTTTAAAAAGACTGACACCTTTGACACAGACTTATACTTTCGTAAAATCAACAAGTTCTATACAACAGGTAGCAGGAAATGTGTTACTTCAGCTTGGAAAGCACACTGGGAGAAAATGAAAACGAAACAAAGGATTATAAATTTAGGAGCGAAAATTACAAAGGTATAGTTTTTAGATTATGTTTTTCATATGTGAGTGATAATTCTTCAACTGCTTGTAGTTTTAACAGTGCTTGGTGTTCGTATAAGTAGTTTATATCAGCTTCTAGCCAAGAGCCCAATGTTTTAAAGTATACCAATGTCTATGTTTAACCAAGGGAACGTAGAGCAATCAACATAGAAAAAAAAGTAAACTTCATACCCTGTTTCTGGGGGGTAGGTAGCATGAGGACTGTATATAGTTTTCTAACTCCTCAAATGATGGAGTTGTATCTAGACTTCTACGTTTAAGGCCCAAATCTGCGTTTGCCTCTCCTGACCACAGAATAACATAACAGTTTTCTTGTGGTATGTAAAGTTGAATGTGGAGTTTTACACCATCCAGTATTAGGAACGTAACGTTCTCAGGAGAAACATCTAGAATCTGGGTTGTTCTGATAATGGTAACGAGCTATAATGAGTTATGAACCTAGATGAAAAGAAAACAGGTAAAGAAATTGTGACCTAAATGTATTGTGTTTTTCTGCTCTAATACCTTAAAACCTTGAGAAAAGTCTCTATAAAAGTGTAGGTACTGTGGATGGTATTAAGTAGCTTAATATTATAAAATGTTAAATATTCCATGCTGAATTATGCTGGGTCATCGTCCATTTTGTGAGCCAAACAAATTACTATGCAGCTCCACAGGCGTCGCAACTCTGACGTCACTGGAGGTGAGCTATGTCAGAGCTTGCGAAAAGCCCCACCTTTGCTATTCCCGCTGGAGCAGAGATGGTTACCATGCAACGTTGGCAAATGGAGAATCTGAAGCTCGCAGACGGATTTTCACTCCATTCTCCATTACTGGCCAACCTCATGACAAAACTTGACAAAACTAGACATCTTGGATAAGAAGACCAGGAGATTTATTTTACCGATCGAAGACGTGTGTGTAGCGTGTTGCTCAAGTCAGAAAAGCCCACAGAGGTTTTCCAAGGAGATGAATTTTTCCTCTTTTTTCTCCAATGACATCCGTATAAATACTGTGGAAGAACCACAGTGCTGATATTATTGGACCTTAGTGCAGCATTCGACACTGTTGATCACTTTATTTTATTGGAGCGCCTGGAGAACTGGATCAGTCTTTCTGGGACAGCACTCGATTGGTTTAAATCCTACTTGAAGGACAGGTACTTTTTTGTGTCAGTAGGTAACTTTACATCACAGACCACCAAAATCACATGTGGCGTTCCCCAAGGGTCCATCTTAGGGCCCCTCCTATTCAATATCTACATGGCCCCCCTTACTCAGATTATAATAAACAACAATATAAGTTATCATAACTATGCAGACGACACACCGCTATACATTACGATGTCACCAGGTGACTATGAACCCTTTCAAGCGTTTGGCAAATGCTTAGAAGAAATAAATGCATGGATGTGCCAAAATTTTCTTCAGCTGAATCAAAACAAACGGGGCTTCTATCACCTAAAGAACATCTCCAGGATTAAAGGACATATGTCTCAGCAGGACCTTGAAAAACTATCCTTAGTAGAATTTATTATTGCAATGGTGTCTTCACAGGTGTACCAGAAAATCTGTTCAGACAGCTGCAGTTGATCCAGAACGCTGCCGCCTGCATCCTCACTAAAACTAAGAACGTGGAGCACATCAGCCCGGTTCTAAAGTCCTTACACTGACTCCCTGCAGCTCAGAGAATAGACTTTAAAATACTTCTGTTAGTTTATAGATCACTGAATGGCTTAGCACCAAAACACATTACAGACTTGTTGTCAGTGTATCAACCACCCCTTCTCAGGTCTTCTGGCTTAAATCTACTCTGCATACCCAAAACCAAACATGGAGAAGCAGCTTTTAGTTCTTAAGATCCGCTAATCTGGAATAAACTCAACAAAAACTGTAAAAGCGCTTAAACCTTAAGTTGCCTTAAATCAAGATTAAAAACGTATTTGTTTATAATGGCTTTGACTGTGCTATCATCAAAGTTTTCAGTCCAACTTTCCTTTCATTTTCTCATCATTTTAACATATTTTTTTCTTTTTTTCTTTTTTAATTATTCATTTTTATTCTCATTAATTATTTGTACTCGTACTCGTACTCCTACTCGTCGTCTTCCGCTTATCCGGGACCGGGTCGCGGGGGCAGCAGACTAAGCAGAGACACCCAGATGTCCCTCTCCCCAGACACCTCCTCCAGCTCCTCCGGGGGGAGCCCAAGGCATTCCCAGGCCAGCTGAGAGACACAGTCCCTCCAGCGTGTCCTGGGCCGTCCCCTGGGCCTCCTCCCGGTGGGACGTGCCTGGAACACCTCCCGAGGAAGGCGTCCAGGAGGCATCCCATATAGATGCCCGAGCCACCTCAACTGCCTCCTCTCGATGTGGAGGAGCAGCGGCTCTACTCCGAGCTCCTCCCGGATGGCCGAGGTCCTCACCCTATCTCTAAGGGAGTGCCCGGCCACCCTACGGAGGAAGCTCATTTCAGCCGCTTGTATCCGGGATCTCGTTCTTTCGGTCATGACCCAAAGTTCATGGCCATAGGTGAGGGTAGGAACGTAGACCGACCGGTAAATCAAGAGCTTGGCTTTTCGGCTCCGCTCTCTCTTCAGCATAACGGACCGGCACAGCGCCCCCATTACTGCGGAAGCCGCGCTGATCCGTCTGTCGATCTCCTGCTCCATTCTTCCCTCACTCGTGAACAAGACCCCGAGATACTTGAAGTCCTCCACTTGAGGCAGGAACTCTCCTCCAACCTGAAGAGGACAAGCCACCCTTTTCCGGTCGAGTACCATGGCCTCTGACTTGGAGGAGTTGATCTTCATCCCAGCCGCTTCATACTCGGCTGCAAACCGCCCCAGCGCATGCTGTAGGTCTTGGCTAGAGGGGGCCAGCAAGACCACGTCATCTGCAAAAAGAAGAGACGAAATCCTCTGGTCCCCAAACCAGACCCCCTCCGGTCCTTGGCTGCGTCTAGAAATCCTGTCCATAAAAGTTATGAACAGGACCGGTGACAAAATGCACTGGGAACAGGTCCGACTTAGTGCCGGCAATGCGGACCAAACTCCTGCTCCGCTCGTACAGGGACCGGATGCCCCCTAATAAAGGGCCCCCGATTCCATACTCCTGGAGCACCTCCCACAGGGCATCACGAGGGACACAGTCGAATGCTTTCTCCAGGTCCACAAAACACATGTGGACCGGGCAATCTCCCATGAACCCTCGAGTACCCTGTACAGAATATAGAGCTGGTCCAGTGTTCCACGGCCGGGAGGAAAACCACACTGCTCCTCCTGAAGCCGAGGTTCAACTATCGGCCGGACTCTCCTCTCCGATACCCTGGCGTAGGACTTACCAGGGAGGCTGAGGAGTGTGATCCCCCTGTAGTTGGAACACACCCTCTGGTCACCCTTCTTATGAAGGGGGACCACCACCCCAGTCTGCCAGTCCAGAGGCACTGTCCCCGACCGCCATGCAATGTTGAAGAGGCGTGTCAACCATGACAGCCCTACAACATCCAGAGATTTGAGGTACGCAGGGCGGATCTCATCCACCCCCGAAGCCTTGCCACCGCGGAGCTTTTTAACTACCTCGGTGACTTCAGCCTGGGTGATGAAAGAGTCCAACCCTGAGTCCCCAGCCTCTGTTTCCACCAGGGAATGCGTGATGGCAGGATTGAGGAGATCCTCAAAGTACTCCTTCCACCACCCGATAATGTCCTCAGTTGAGGTCAGCAGCCTCCCACCCCCACTATAAACATTGTTGGCGAAGCACTGCTTCCCCCTCCTGAGGCGCCGGACGGTTTGCCAGAATTGCTTCGAGGCCAACCGGTAGTCCTTCTCCATGGCCTCACCAAACTCCCCCCAGGCCCGAGTTTTTGCCTCTGCCACAGCCCGGGCCGCAGCACGCTTGGCCTCAGGAGTCCCACAAGCCAACCACAGCCGATAGGACTTCTTCTTCAGCTTGACAGCATCCCTTACTGCCGGTGTCCACCACTGGGTTCTGGGATTGGCGCCACAGGCACCGCAGACCTTACGGCCGCAGCTATGGGCAGCAGCTTCGAAAATAGATGCGGAGAACATGGTCCACTCTGACTTTATGTCTCCAACATCCCCGGAATCTGGTCAAAGCTTTCCCGGAGGTGGGAGTTGAATACATCCCTGGCCGAGGGCTCCGCCAGACGTTCCCAGCAGACCCTCACTATGCGCTTGGGCCTGCCAAGTCTGTCCGGCTTTCTCCTCCTCCAGCGGATCCAACTCACCATCAGGTGGTGATCAGTGGACAGCTCAGCCCCTCTCTTCACCCGAGTGTCCAAAACATGCGGCCGAAGGTCTGATGATACGACAACAAAGTCGATCATTGACCTCCTGCCTAGGGTGTCCTGGTGCCAAGTGCACTGGTGGACACCCTTATATTTGAACATAGTGTTCATTATAAACAATCCATGACTAGCACAGAAGTCCAATAACAAAGCACCACTCGGATTCAGATCGGGGAGGCCATTCCTCACGATCACACCTCTCGAGGTGTCACTGTCGTTTCCCACATGGGCGTTTAAGTCCCCCAGCAGAATAATGGAGTCCCCGGGAGGGGCACTATCCAGTACCCCCAACAGGGACACCAAGAAGGCCGGGTACTCCGCACTACCGCTCGGCCCGTAGGCCGAAATGACAGTCAGAGACCTATCCCCAACACGAAGGCGCAGGGATGCGACCCTCTCATCCACTGGGGTAAACCCCAACATGAGACGGCTGAGCTGGGGGGCAACAAGCAAACCCACACCAGCCCACCGCCTCTCCCCGTGGGCCACTCCAGAGTAGAAGAGTCAAGCCCCTCTCAGGGAGATGGGTTCCAGAGCCTACGCTGTGCGTGGAGGTGAGCCTGACTATTTCTAGTCGATATCTCTCGACCTCCCGCACAAGCTCAGGCTCCTTCCCCCCCAGCGAGGTGACGAGGTCTCCGCCTTCGTCCGCCACCCAATCCTCTTTGCACCGGTCCCTCACGGTTCCCCCTGCAGGTGGTTTGTTAATTATTTAATTACCTTTGTGCCACTGTAATGTACTTTTCCTATTATGTCTCTTTTTCTTTTTTTCATGTATAGCACTTTAAATTATCTTGCTACTGAAATGTGTCATATAAATAAACTTGCCTTGCCTTACCTGTCCTTTTTTCAGGTTTGTGATGTCTGCCCCAAACCTGCTGCGAGTCGGAACAGAAGAACGAATTTTCATAGAGATTCAGGACAAAGGGAAAAAAGATAGTGTGAATGTTGAAATATCTGTGATGAACCATCCAACAAAATCTATGCAATTTGCAACAACATCTGTGACTCTTACAGAGCAAAATAACTTCCAGGCATTTGGGAAAATTAAGGTAAAATGCATTTGTTCTTGGAAGTATCTGGTTTCAGTGCTTCAAAGAGGAGGGAAAACTGGCTGTCTTTAAATAGTCCCGCACTTTCGGTTATGAGACCAATCTTCAACTATAACTGTCGCTCCAAATTGTGACGTGAGCATCAGGAATGAAGGTGACAGAAAGAGAGGCTTAGGTAACCTAGGGCCTTAACAGTTATTGATCACACATTGTTTTACTTCATGTAGTAATATAAAGCCTCCTGCATCATGCCATAGCGCATGCCTTGTAAAAGTATACATACCACTGGAACCTTTCTGCACTTTGTCATGTTACAATCACTAACTTCACTGTAAAGTATTTGGGTTTTATGTTATAAACCAACACAAAGTAGAAAAAATTAAAATCTGGTCAGTGTGACATCCATGTGCATTCAGTCCCCTTTATTCCAAAATCCCGAAATAAAATCTATGAATAAATTATTATTAAATAAAATCCATTGCATTCCCAACTCAACTTATTAGTAAACTGTCTATCTGTGTTCAGTTAATGCAGCTGGTATATTAAGCCTGACAGAGGTGGTGATGGTTGAAGATATGATGGGTGAACCTGAATACAAGGCAGTCCTGGAAAGAAAGTAGTCCATAGAAGATTTGAGACTGGGTTAAATGTTTAGTTTTCAGCAGGACTGTGGCCATAAGCAGCCAGATCAGTGGTGTCCAAAGTCAGTTATCAAGTGCTGGTATCCTGCATGTTTTAGTTTCCCTGGTTCAGCACACCTTCGTACTGAACCAGCTGTGCGGAGGAGGTAGTTGGACCATTTAAATCAGCTGTGTTGGAGCAGAATCACATCTAAAACTGGCAGGACAATGGCCCTGAAGGGCCATTGTCCTGGTAAATCCATTGTCAAATCCATTGTCATAGTAAATCCATGTTATGGAAAGTGAAAGTGAGAGTCGAGATTCTGTACCAAGTCTTGAAAATTAATGTTTATTCATCCACATCCATGAGCTTCAGCTGTTTTTAAATACTACATAAATGTAAATGTTGGTATATCTAATGACATCCAAATAATTGGATAATAATTGATTTTTGTAGCACTGTATGAAATGTGAAAAAAACTTTTATTTCTTTTGCATGTTGCATGTTTGCGTTGTCTTTCAGGTGTATTTACATGAGCAGCTGCCATGAGATCAAACAGGTGGACATAAGTCTTTTACCATAATGACAAATTATTTTAGCTATAAGACCGAAATATGGGATATTATAGAACTCTTTATTCTCTTTATTTTGTAATTTCTATTTCATTATGATTAAAGATTTTAATAAAATATAGAATTAGATTTAACTCACTTTATTGGTAAGATAATTTTGGCCACAGCTTGTTAAGTTTCATGGATGCAGAAATAAATTCTAATCCAGTAACTCAGAAGACAACATTTCTGCCTTAAATTGTTCTACATGCGTTAGCCTATATTTGCTATTTTTACCTTGCACGGACATTGATGTTTGCTTAGCCTTTTTAACATGCTGCCTTAAAACTGGAATCTTTTTTCCACCATATTTTAATCAGATTCTTTTTTATTCCCAGATTCCTGCTGAAAAGCTCATCCAGGATCGTAATGTAAAGCAGTATGTTACTCTTCAGGCACGTTTTCCTGGTCAGTTGCTTGAGAAAGTTGTGTTAGTTTCCTTCCAATCTGGCTACATTTTCATTCAGACTGACAAGCCCATCTATACCCCTGGCAGCACAGGTAAGTCCATTACCAGAACAAACAATCTGAAAAAGGAAGGCTCCTTTTATTTAAGATGTACCTTAAGAAATACCTGCTTTCATTTTCTGCTTTAGATTAGTTTCAGACTGCATTCATGTAAGGGAATCTCACTGTTTTACAGTGTTTTTCCAATAGTTGCAGCTGAGGTATCCATTGACAGTTTGACTACAACTGAGATCAGAGGTTATTCTGAAAACAGCTAATATTTGGGAAATGATCATACCCTCCCTAATAAATATATATTTTTAAATGTAAATAAAAGTAAAACATACATCACAGATTTTAACATGTTAGTGTCCTAAATAATAGCACTCATCCTACAAAACTCTAAAAACATTCTCCTAAATCAAAAGAGTGTTTAGATAAGTAGTTTATTTTTTTAATTGTATTATGTAATTGTGTCACTGAAACTAAGGGTTTGATCTGCTTCCCACAGCCAGAGAAAGTCTTTTGGAAAATGTGTTGAAGTTTATCATCTTACACCTTCAACTAAAATGTGTCAATATTTTGGAGAATTTACAACATTACATTACATTTTTATGAAAAATCAAACCTCCTCTTGAAGAGAAAAGAGAACATGTCCAGAACTAGAATTTGCCAAACCAATGAAGACTAAAAAAGTGTGGTTAATATTTACTTTCATTACCTCAATATTAATTTAGGAAGCTCTTAAAAAGTGTGTTTTAAGGAGGCTTTTATGATCCTTTTATTTCAAATCTCAACTGTATGATCTCATGCTTATGATTATAGAAACATGTGCACTAAAATTAATCAAAAAAGTACATTAAATCATTGGTAAAAACATAGAAGTAATAATGCCTGGCTCAGAGATTCATTTCAATCAATGAAAATGATCAGGAACATATGCGACAGGTTTTTTGGTTATTTTTCGTGAAACATAGCTTCTCTTGCTCTTGTTTCTGTGATACTGGAGTGCAACATTCAACTTGAGAAGCCATTGAAAGTGCATAATCTGCACCTCTCTTTCTCTGTCTCTGACAGTTCGCTACAGGTTTTTCGTGTTGTTGCCTGACATGCAGCCCCAAGAGGATACTTCAATAAATTTTGAGATTGCGGTATTGTACAAGATCTCTCATATATACACCTATTACCATCTCTGGTAAAGGAATGTAATAAATGGTTTTTACTGCAGTAGCATAATCTCACAGGAGCTGGTAAAAAAACACAATTCAAATTTAGAAAAAGTTTCCTGATTTTTTATTTTTTTTACAATCCACGCCGCCACAATTATTAGCTAATATGCTGTGAGTTTTTTGTATTAGCCAATTTAGCAATCAGACAGCATCTATGCGTCTCATATAAAATTACTCCAGAGTTGGGTTACAAAAAAATTTTACCATTCCTTGCATTTTGACCTGCCCCAGGATCTCAGATAGGTTTCTGTATTTCAATTGGTTGGGACGCAGGAGGAGGAGCTCGCAAAGGGCAACATTCATTTGAGAACCTCCACTTTCCCACAGTCCTGGATCCTCTCTCCTCTTCAGCTCTCCGTAAAGGGCAAACCATTTATTGATCATTATATTGCTGACCAAATAGCTTCACACCTTCAGCTTTTTAGCATAGGCCACCAAATTTTATTCAAAATTTCCAAGTACTGTGAAGACTTCATATTGCCTTGCATTCTAACAAGGATTCCTAGGGTCTACTGTACAAAAACAGGTCCACAGTAACACAGATCATATATCATATTTAAAGGTCAGTTTTCTTTGGTATTTCCAATTTTGAAAAGTGTACAAGAGAAATAAAAAGGTTGATCAATTAATGATTAAATGTTCCTAAATGCTTTGTTGTTAAACAGAAGAACAAATGTCAAATTTCCATCACATTTACTTTATAGAAATGTTTAGAATTGCCAATAAGAGTGGTACCAATGACTTTCTATCAATAAATATTATTTTATTTTTATTTTTACAAAGGATGTGTTCTTGTCCTACTGTGGCTCTTGCAATCAAATGTTTGTGGGTTCGATTCCAGCTTCCTCCTGCAATATGTCGATGTGCCTGTGGGCAAGGCACTTAACCTCAAGTTGCCTACCGATCTGCGTATCATATTGGTGTATGAATGTGTGAGCGTTAGTGAGTGCGATTGGGTGAATGTGGCTCTAGTGTAAAGCACTTTGAGTGGTCTGTATGACTGGAAAGGTGCTATATAAGTTCTGTCCATTTACCATTTAAATAATTTGCTAATTTGTAATTACCTGATGTATTAGTGAACAATAATTATCATTAATGAACATTAACAACACGTTTATTTTTATTTTTTTTGGGGGGGGATTCTAAATCATTTCCTGTTTGATGATACTAAAATAGAAATATATCCAGTTACACATCTTTACCAGACCAGAGTAAATGTGAACAGTTGCTTTTTTAACTTGCAAATGTGGTGGCATTCACTTGTAATTATTGTAACATGTATCACGCTTGTGTTGTCTATGAAGAAATTAAATCTGAATTAGTGAGATTTAGCCCTCATTGAAAATCGTAATACTATTCAAAAGCTTACTGGAATAAACATAGTTGTTGTTTTTTTTTAGACCCCAGGTGGAATTGTTGTAGAGTCTAAACCTATCGCACTGAGGTCAAATATCTACTCGGAAACCTTCAATCTGGGTGATATTGTAAGGTGAGGTATCTTTCAACACGGTTTGAAAAGCTTAAGATTGTATAATTTATCTCTATCAGAAAGTCATCTCATACTTCCTGTTGCGCATGTGTGCAGCTTGGGAAACTGGAAGATAATGGCAAAATTTCACAGCATTGCAGCAGAGAGTTTCACTGCAGAGTTTGAAGTTAAAGAATATGGTAAGTACCTATTAAACTCTTCATATTAATCAAGGCCATCCATTTTTACCTGATTAAATACATCAAAAATGATGTCTTCTTTTAAAGTACTTCCTAGCTTTGAGGTCAAATTGTCAGCCCCACCTGAGAGTCCCTTCTTCTACATTGACAGCAAAGAGCTTGAGATCACCATCAAAGCTATGTAGGTTAATGCAGAACCTTGATTGTCCTGTTTTTCTTAGTGACATGTTGACCGTTCTTGTATGGTTCAAGGTATGTGGTGTTTGGCCATATTCGTGGGGGATTCGTGGGGATGAAAAAAAGAGCTTTCCAAAATCTCTTCAAAGAGTGCCGGTGAGTACATATTCATGAATCTTATATAGATTTTTTGTCTCAAAGTTTGTTGGTGATTTTTATTCTATTTTCTTCCTATAAGCACTGCAATCCCCACAAAGATGTACCCCCATTCAATTCAATTCAGTTTTTATTTATATAGCACCACTTCACAACACATATTCTCTCAAACACTTCACAGAGTCAATTCATTCCAATTAATCCTAACTGCTGTTTCCCTGATCCCTACAGCATGTTCCAACCTTTCTAAGAGAATATTGTGATCGCCAGTAGCAAATGCAGCACTTAGACAAGTACAGACTCACATCCATTATCTGAGGCTAGGAGAATATCATTAGTGACTTTCAGCAGAGCTGTTTCAGTGTTATGATGAGCTCTGAAATCTGAGTGAAACTCTTTAAACAGATCGTTGCTATGTAAATGCTCACACATTTGATTAGCAACTAGTTTCTCAAGAATTTTAGATAGGAACAGAAGACTGGATATAGGTCTGTAATTTATGAAATCATCTTGATCAAGCAAATATTTCTTAGGTAAAGGTTTATTTACCAATACCTTAAAAGCCTGTGGTACATATCCATTTACTAAGGATAGATAAATCATATCTAAAATGGGGCGGGTAATCAGAGGGAACACTTCCTTAAATAATTTGGTTGGGATTGGGTCTAACATACAAGTTGAAAGTTAAGATGAAGCTAATATTTTTGATAACTCAGGAAGCTCCACAGGATCAAAACAGTCCAAACACAGATCAGGTTCTACAGTTACTTCCAATGACGTCTCCCTTACTGAGGATGAAGTAATCATCTTCGGGAGTATGCCAATGATTTGGTTTTTCGTGCTCGTACTTGTCGTACGAGTGCACCCAGACGTCCCTCTCCCCAGACACATCCTCCAGCTCCTCCAGGGGGAGCCCAAGGCGTTCCCAGGCCAGCCGAGAGACATAGTCCCTCCATCTTGTCTCGGGCCGTCCCCTGGGCCTCCTCCCGGTGGGACGTGCCTCGAACACCTCCTAAAGAAGGCGTCCAGGAGGCATCTGGTATAGATGCCCGAGCCCCCTCAACTGGCTCCTCTCGATGTGGAGGAGCAGCGGCTCTACTCCGAGCCCCTCCCGGATGGCCGAGCTCCTCACCCTATCTGTAAGGTAGTGCCCGGCCACCCTACGGAGGAAGCTCATTTCAGCCTCTTGTATCCGGGATCTCGTTCTTTCGGTAATGAACCAAAGTTCATGGCCATAGGTGAGGGTAGGAACATAGACCGACCAGTAAATCGAGAGCTTTGCTTTTCGGCTGAGCTCTCTCTTCAGCACAACGGACCGGCACAATGCCCCCATTACTGCGGCAGCCGCACCGATCCGTCTGTCGATCTCCCGCTCCATTCTTCCCTCACTCGTGACCCCGAGATACTTGAACTCCTCCACTTGAGGAAGGAACTCCCCTCCAACTTAAAGAGGACAAGCCACCCTTTTCCGGTCGAGTACCATGGCCTCTGACTTGGAGGAGCTGATCTTCATCCCACCCGCTTTATAATCGGCTGCGAACCACCCCAGCTCATGCAGTAGGTCTTGGCTAGAGGGGGCCAGCAGGACCACGTCATATGCAAAAAGAAGAGACGAAATCCTCTGGTCCCCAAACCAGACCCCCTCCGGCCCTTGGCTGTGTCTAGAAATCCTGTCCATAAAAGTTATGAACAGCACTGGTGACAAAGGGCAGCCCAACATGCACCGGGAACAGGTCCGACTTAGTGCCGGCAATGCGGACCAAACTCCTGATCCGCTTGTAGAGGGACCGGATGGCCCCTAATAAAGGGCCCCCGATTCCATACTCCTGGAGCACCCCCCACAGAGCATCATGAGGGACACAGTCGAATGCTTTCTCCAGGTCCACCAAACACATGTGGACCGGCTGGGCAAACTCCCATGAACCCTCGAGTACCCTGTAGAGGGTATAGAGTTGGTCCCATGTTCCACGGCTGGGACGAAAACCACACTGCTCCTCCTGAAGCCGAGGTTCGACTATCGGCCGGACTCTCCTCTCCAATACCCACGTCCAACCCCGAGTCCCCAGCCTTTGTTTCCACCAGGGAATGCGTGATGGCAGGATTGAGGAGATCCTCGAAGTACTCCTTCCACCGCCTGATAATGTCCTCAGTTGAGGTTAGCAGCCTCCCACCCCCACTATAAACAGTGTTGGCGAAGCACTGCTTCCCCCTCCTGAGGCGCCGGACGGTTTGCCAGAATTGCTTCAAGATCAACCGGTATTCCTTCTCCATGGCCTCACCGAACTCCTCCCAGGCCCGAGTTTTTGCCTCTCCCACAGCCCAGGCCGCAGCACGCTTGGCCTCACGGTACCCGTCAGCCGCCTCAGGAGTCCCAAAAGCCAACCACAGCCGACAGGACTCCTTCTTCAGCTTGACAGCATCCCTTACTGCCGGTGTCCACCACCGGGTTCTGGGATTGCAGCCGTGACAGGCACCGCAGACCTTACGGCCGCAGCTACGGGCAGCAGCATCGACAATAGATGCGGAGAACATGGTCCACTCGGACTCTATGTCTCCAACATCCCCCGGATTTTGTTTTTAATAGAATCAATTTTATTAAGAAAGAATCCCATGAAGTCATGAATGCTGAGACCTAAGGGAATGGATGCATATGGGCATGTAGAAATGTCAAGATGATCTGCTGCAGTTCAAACAGAGCATCAGAATGGGGAAGAAAGGTGATTTAAGTGACTTTGAACATGGCATGGTTGTTGGTGCCAGTTGGGCTGGTCTGAGTATTTCAGAAACTGCTGACTTACTGGGATTTTCACACACTACAATCTCTAGGGTTTACAGAGAATGGTCCAAAAAAGAGAAAATATCCTGTGAGCGGCAGTTCTGTTGGTGCAAATGCCTTTTTGATGCCAGAGGTCATAGGAGAATGGCGAGACTGGTTGGAGCTAATAGAAAGGCAACAGTAACTCAAATAACCACTCGTTATAACCAAGGCATGCAGAAGAGCATCTCTGAAATGCACAACACGCTGAACCTTGAGGCAGATGGGGTACAGCAGCAGAAGAGCACACTAGCTGCCACTCCTGTCAGCTAAGAACAGAAAACTGAGGCGACAATTTGCACAGGTTCACCAAAATTGGACAATAGAAGTTGGCTGGTCTGATGAGTCTCAATTTCTGCTGCGATATTCGGATGGCAGGGTCAGAATTCGGCGTCAACAACATGAAAGCATGGATCCATCCAGGCTTTTATCAACGGTTCAGGCTGGTGGTGGTGGTGTAATGGTGTGGGGGATATTTTCTTGGCACACTTTGGGCCCCTTAGTACCAATTGAGCGTCGTGCCAACGCCACAGCCTACCTGAGTATTGTTGCCCCGCCAGAAAAGTTCACGTTCAGAGCTGAAGACTGGCCGAAATGGATAAAGCGCTTCGAGAGGTTTTGTATTGCGTCTGGTTTGGAGACACAAGCGTACGAAAACCAAGTAAATACACTGATATACACCGTGGGGGATGAGGCAGAAGACATACTGGTTTCCCTGCATCTAACTCCGCAAGAAGCGAGTGAGTATGAGACTGTTAAAGGACGGGTGGATGCTCACTTCGTAGGCCGCTGGGATGTTATATTTGAGCGGGTGAAATTCAATCAGCACCAACAGGATGAGTCCATTGACGGGTTTCACACTGCGTTACACTGTTTGGCTGAATACTGTGGATACGGGACTTTGCATGATGAGATGGTGCGGGAAAGATTCGTCGTGGGTCTAAGAGATAAAAGACTATCAGAACAGCTACAAATGGACGCAGAACTGACGCTAGAGAAGGCGTTAAACAGAGCCCGTCAGAGCGACCTGGTAAAAAAGCAACAGGAAATGCTTCGTGGTAACTTTAAGTCAGACATTGCTGGCGCGCAGTTGGACCGCGTTCACGCGAGGTTAAAGACAATCTATGGATGACAGACATACTGGTGGGCAAACATAAGACTGTATTTAAAATAGACACAGGGGCTGATGTCACTGCTGTCCCAGAAACACTGTATTCTCAGTACCAATTTGGCAAATTATATAAGCAAAAGAAAATCCTGCAGGGACCGGGAGGCACTGGACTAAAAGTGAAAGGCATGTTTACAGCAACACTCAGCAACAACAGCGTTAGTACTGAAAGGACATTTATGTTGTGAAGGATTTATGTACATCGTTGCTGAGTGGGCATGCTGCAATGGCATTAAAATTGGTTGCCAGGGTAAACCAAATAGGTTTGGACTCAATTGATGCTGTGAAGCAGGTGTTTCCTAAACTTTCAGGTCACAGCTCACAGGTCTAGGACTGATGGAGGGCAAGTATAATATTGTTCTGTAACCAGATGCGCAGCCTTTCTCCCTCTCAACCCTGAGCCGGATATCCCTCACCCTACTGCTTAAGGTTAAAGAGGAGCTCAAACGTATACAGCAGAAAGGGGTCATCACCAGAGTGGAGGAGCCAACAGACTGGTGTGCACCTATGGTGGTTGTCCCCAAGAGCTTGGGCAAGGTGAGGATATGCATTGATCTCACAGAACTGAATAAATACATCATGAGAGAAAAACATCCACTCCCATCAGTAGATCACACGCTCGGTCAGCTAGCAGGAGCAAAAGTGTTCTCCAAATTGGATGCTGGATTCTGGCAGATTCCACTGTCAAGGAAGTCTTCCCTACTCACCACCTTCATTACACCTTTTGGGCACTATTGCTACAATCGGCTCTGCTTCGGGATGTCATCGGCACCAGAGCACTTCCAGAAATGCATGACACGGATTCTGGAGGGCATGGATGGAGTCCTTTGTCAGATGGATGATGTCCTCATCTGGTGACAGACTCCAGGAGGCGAGAGTAACGTTAAATGACAAATGTGAGTTTTCTAAACGCAGAATAAAGTTCTTGGGACAAGTCATTGATGCATCAGGAGTCAGCCCAGACCCAGATAAGGTGAGTGCTATACGAGCCATGGAGGAGCCCAGAAATATAAGCGAGGTGAGATGCTTCCTGGGTATGGTGAACCATCTTGGGAAGTTCCTCCCCCACCTGGCAGAGAAAACATGACCTTTGAGAGATCTCCTGAAGAAGTCAAACATGTGGTCATGGGGTCCACCACAACAACAAGCTTTCGACGCTGTTAAAACAGATCTGACAACACCACCAGGACTAGCGTGGTTTGACCCGAATGCACAGACATGTGTGTCAGCAGATGCATCATCGTATGGACTCGGTGCAGTTCTTCTCCAGAAACACGCTGATACAGGATGAAGGCCAGTGGCATATGCATGATGGTCTCTCAGCGACACCGAGCAGAGGTATGCTCAGATTGAGAAAGAGGCTCTCGCTTCAACATAGGCCTGTGAGAGGTTCGCAGAGTTTCTGACCGGGAAGAGGTTCCACATTGAAACCGTTAATAAGCCACTAGTTCCGCTGTTGGGGTCGAAGAGTCTAAACGAGCTTCCTCCTCGCATACGGCGACTACGAATGTGACTAATGAGATTTTCTTACAGTATTTCCCATGTGGCTGGCAAAAATATTGCTACAGCTGATGTTTTGTCCAGAGCTCCAATCCTCAACGAGTCGGGAGGACTGCAAGAAGAGGAGGTCAACTTGTATGTTGACTCAGTCGTTGCATGTTTAACTGCCACGGAACCACAACTGAGGGAAATCCAAAGACATCAGGACGGTGACAGCATACTCAAACAGCTGAAAAAGTTCTGTGTGAAAGGATGGCCAGATAAATACTCTATTGAGAAGGGTTCCAACCTTAATTGCCATTTTCAGGTGAACTTACTGTTCAAAAGGGCCTGCTTCTTTATGGTAGCAGAATAGTGATTCCAGCTTCTCTCAGAAAGAACTTTCTATCGAAGCTACATGAGGGTCACTTGGGGATAACTAAATGTAGAGAAAGGGCCAAACATTCAGTGTGCTGGCCAGGTCTCAGCAGCGAGTTGATTAAGCTGTTGGAGACCTGTGACACGTGTTGTCAGGAGAGAACTAAACACAAAGAGCCACTACTGCCCACTGAATTCCCACATGGTCATGGTGGGAGCTGATCTTTTCCAGTTTAAGGACAAACAATATTTGACGGTTGCGGATTATTTCTTCCGATTTTTTGAAATTACAAAGCTTACATCCACAACATCTGAGGGAGTGATCGAACACTGTAAGTCCATCTTTGCATGCCATGGCATACCAGAGCGTCTCCGTTCTGATAATGGGCCACAGTTTGCTTTGGATTCCTTCAGAAGGTTTGCACAAGAATGGGGTTTCAGTCATGAAACATCCAGCCCAAATTTTCCTCAGAGCAATGGGGAGGCTGAGAGAGCTGTCAGAACTATCAAGATTCTCCTTAAAAAGGCGGGGGATCCGTATCTTGCTCTTATGGCCTCCCGTTCCGCTCCATTAGCAAATGGATTCAGTTCGACCGAGCTTCTCATGGGAAGGAGGAGAAGGACAACTGTTCCTGTTACTCAGTCGCAGCTAACGCCAAAGAATATTGATATGGAAAAGCTGAGGACTGCAGAAAACAACTATAGACAGAAACAAAGACAAAACTACAACCGGAGGCACTCCTACATCCAGGGGAGAAGGTGTGGGTGACAGATCTGCAAACCCGAGGAACAGTAGTGTCTGGAGCAGGGTGACCTCCATCCTACATCATCGAGACACCCAGAGGCATGCTGAGAAGGAATAGCTACCACCTTTCACACACTCCTGAAGCAACTGGAACATCTGTTGTTCCACCTGAAACTTCTGCTGTTCCACACGAGACACTACCTGAAGAAAATCTTCACAATTCTCCACACATTCTCTACACACACCTGTTCCAGATGAAGACCAGCAGGAGGTTAGCCATCAGACTCCACCACCTGAGAGTCGAGTTTCACTGAGAAGTAGGAGACCCCCAGCCTATCTGGATGATTATATTTGTTCATAGGAACTGAGTGAGTTTCCTGCATGGGGCAAAATAATCCCCACACTCATATAGAGGACTTGGGTAGTCCATCCCTCCCTCTTAGTAGCTAAAGTTAAATGTTATAGAGATTACTTTAATGTTCTGAGATTTATATATATCTTAGTTCTAATGCTGGACTGTGACTGGAAAGAGATTTAAGTTTGTGCACTGTTAGTGTAAAATAGATAAATAAACAGTAATAACAAGTTAAGGTTGTAGCACATTCTGCTGTGGGAAAATACTGGTAAGGTACTGAGTTAATCTTGGGTATCCCACAGGATGCATCTTTCTGGTGTGTTATTTAAGTTTACATTTCTACCTGTTCTTATATAGACCTGTATAACAAATCCCATTCAGAAAGGGGGATGTAGTATTAGGCTATCGGTGGATAGGAACCTTTGTGCTGTATTGTGTTTGGAGGGGGGGTGCGGAATAAATGGGGACCTGCTAAGATGGAGATGTCTCACGCGTGCTTCTGTGTAGCCTCAATATTCTATTAGATAGACATATCGGAAAACAGAACAATGCCATCATATCAATATGGACCAGTCTCCCTGAGGAATGTTTCCAGTACCTTGTTGAATCTATGCCACGAAGGATTAAGGCAGTTCTGAAGGCAAAAGGGTTTCCGAGCCAGTACTTGCAAGGTGTACCTAATAAAGTGGCCGGTGAGTGTAAATTAATCTGATTGTCACAAATCAAGTCATTAACTAGCAAAGTCTTTGAAGACAGAGATTTTGTGCTCAGTAAGCCACATTTAATTGTTTTACTTTCCTTTTCAGTCTGAGTTGTTTTTATTTTTATAAGATTTTCATGATTTCCTCCTTTTAGATTATTTTTTAATTTATTTAGCTTTGGTCGTGGGCAACACTCTGTCCTAATAGGGTAATTGGTGGGCAGCAGTACAGAAGCAAAGAAGAGAGAAGTGTTAAACTACGACTCTGCCTTCTGGTCTGAACCCTGGGTTGTCAGAGTTTTGGAGAAATAATAAATTTGGCCAGATTCCTATAATGAAGAGCTGCTCCTTTCAAAGTGGGGTGGATGCGTCTCTCCGGGTCAGACCAGGTTTTTCCCAAAATGTTCGCCAATTATTGTCTTCTGGACTCCACCTAGACAGTAAGCGGTTGAATGACAGCATGCGGCTAAACATGTCATCACTGGTCAGATCAGGGAGGGGACCAGAGTCCGACATTGTTTTGGCAAACTTACAAACCAAAGCAACATTAACTTTGGTGAGCTCCGATTGACGTAACCGGGTGTCATTACCCCCAGCGTGAATAACAATCTTACTGTATTTACGCTTATACTTAGCCAGCAGTTTCAGGTAGGATTTGATGTTGCCCGTTCTGGCCCCTGGTAAACATTTGACTGTGGTCGCTGGTGTCTCTAGTGCCATGTTTCTTACTATGAAGCTTTCAATTACCAGAGTTGGCTTCTCAGCGGGTGCGTCGGTGAGCAGGGAAAATCTGTTAGAGACGCAGAGGGTTGGTGGTGACCTGTGGGCTGGGATCTAGCACTATGCTTTCTATGTACCATCACCCAGCTGGCCTGAGGTCCCGGCTTCGCAGGCTCTGCTGAAGGACTGCTACGGATAGCTACCCTAGGTGGCTCTGGGCTGGCTAAGGGGCCTCGGCTATCTGCTGGTTTTTCAACTGCTGGGCCTCCAATTCAGACAGATCTTAAAGCAACCATTTTAGTAATCAAACTTAATAAAATGTTCTAAACACATCATGCCTTGTCCTTGTTCTCACAGAAATGCTGTTTTTCACAATCTTTACCATTGCAGTTTTTATGGTGGTAATTTTATTTTTATGTAGGTTGTTGCAAAGAGTTTGTTAGATAAAATGCAGGCTACTGGAAAGTTAATTAAAAAAACTTACTAAATCTTCACTCTGTGTTTCATCTCTGCCATAAAAGTACCAGTTTGATTTCAATTGGCCTTTTGATTGGCTCAGGGAAAATGTTATTGGTGACAGGACAGCTGAAATCACTGGGCTATTCTTATTAAATTAGAAAAGCAGAGAAGTGGTTTTAAAAGGGAGAGGAGCTTAAAATTATTCTTCTCTTGTCAACCATATTTACCTTCAAAGAAACATGGATATTGCTTTGCATCAAATAGGCTTCAAAAGCAGGTATAGTGCTGCAGAGCACCCAACAAGTCCAGAAAGTATATGGTTTCCTAAAGACAATTCAGCAACACGATTTGGTTGCCACCAGTGCAAAGCTTTTTCAAGAATGGAAGTAGATAGCTGTGATAGTTTCTGCATGCGTAGTGATTTGGAAACTTTAGATACTGACCTAGTGTCAAAATGGGCAGTAAAGAAGTCACTGCCCTCCAAGACAGATTTTAAGGACAAATTTAATATATATAATAAAATATATAACCTATTATATTTCATAATAGGTTTCAAGAATAGACTACACAGGACTGTGCTAAAGTTACATTCTTTGATGAAGCACCTTTCAGTCTGTTTGAGGCACCAGGAAATGCAAGTTATGAAAAAGAAAAGGTTTGTGAATCAATGAGTCCTGTGTCATGCTGTTAATAAAGCATCCTGTGACCATTTTTGTGTGGGGCTACCTCTTGTCAAAGGGGGTAAATTAACCTAAAGTTCCACATGTAAAGAACAGAATCAATATCTTCTCCAAGATCAACTTTGACCAACAATCCAGGAACAATCTTGTGACAAAGATTGTTTATTGCAGCATAATAGAGCATTGTGTTCTGAGGGAAAAGTGGTAACTTAGTAGCTTTAGAAATGAATAACTATTTTAGAGAAAAATCCAAGCAATAATAAAGCTATGATGGCTCACAACATGTCAGAATTACCTTCTGAAGCTGATATCCAGTATGCCAGATTAAAAAACTGTGACTGCTGACACCTTACATAATCAGATGTATATCTCAAAAAATCCTTCAAAAACCTATTAAATGTTTATGTAACTTCGATATACTATATCAATATCGTCTTTGTGTTGAAACATGATGTTTTTTTTTTTTTAAACTTAAACTCAACTAACACTGTGTTAAGCTAAAAGGGTTTGCTGAACATCACCATTATCATTTCAAAGGTGATGTTTTGCAAATATCTTTTTACAGACAACTAAGGTTAATTCCCACAACTCTTAACACAAATTTGAAAGTTTCCCCTTAGCTGCTTTGTTTGTTTCATGCAGACCGACTTATTTAATCTTAAAGCAAGGTAAAATGATTTTCTTTATCACAGCAAGCGTCTTCCAAAATGATTGTTCAGCAAATGAGAAAGTGCTTGCAGCATTAGATACTGATAGCTAGAACATAAGACAGTGTCTCGCCCACAGCCAAAATTGAATAGATTAAAAAATACTCTAAAACGAGGAAATCAGGAAAATCTAATAAAAATAAACACAACTCAGACTAAAAAGAAAAATAAAACAATTAAATTTGGCTTACTGAACATAAGATCTCTCTCTTCAAAGACTTTGCTAGTTAATGACCTGATTTGTGACGATCAGATTGATTTATTTTGTCTCAGAAACCTGGCTGCAGCAAAAGGATTATGTTACTATAAATGAGTCAACTCCTACTAATTTTTTAAATTTTCACATTCCTTGAAAAACTGGGCGAGGAGGAGGAGTAGCAACCATCTTTCAGTCCGATTTATTGACTAGTCCCAGACCAATCAATAGCTACAACTCTTTTGAATATTTAATCCTTAGTTTTCCTCATCCAAATTGCAAAGCACTAAAACCACTTCTGTTTGTTGTTTTGTACTGTCCACCAGGCCCTTACTCTCAATTTTTAGATCAGTTTCCAGACCTTTTATCTGATTTAGTGTTAAATACAGATAAGGTTATTATAGTGGGGGATTTTAACATTCATGTTGACACTGAAAGTGATAGCCTAAATATAGCCTTTAATGCTCTCTTAGACTCATTTGGCTTTGCTCAAAACATTAACAAACCTACCCACCTTTGTCTTCATTCTCTGGACCTTGTGCTGACATATGGCATTGAGAGTAAAGACATAACAATATTTTCTCATAACCCTGTCCTGTCTGAGCATTTTTTAATAACCTTTGAGTTTAATTTAACCGAGTACTCCACACCTTAAAGAAAATTTCATTAAAGTAGATAATTATCAGACAATGCTGTAACAACCTTTAAAGAATCTGTTCCACTTTTGATTTCCTCATTATCACAGAAAAACACAGTGGAGGGCAATAATTTTGTTTCTTCCCCTTCAAAAATCGATTCTCTTGTTCATGGTGTTACTTCATCATTGCGTGGTGCATTAGACAATGCAGCCCCCTTGAAAAAGAAGGTAATTATTCAGACGAGGCTAGCTCCCTGGTTTAATTCAAAGCTGCGTACTTTAAAGCACAATGTTAGAAAATTGGAGAGAAAATGGCACTCTACACACCTAGAAGATTCTTACTTAATCTGGAAAAATAGCCTACTGTTGTATAAAAAGACACTTCGCCAAGCCAGAACAGCTTATTTCTCATCATTAATAGAAGAGAACAAGAATAATCCTAGGTTTCTCTTTAGTACAGTTGCTAAACTTACACAGAGTCATAGCTCTGTAGAGCCATCCATTCCCTTAGCTCTTAGCAGTCATGAGTTTATGGGATTCTTTTTAAATAAAATTGATTCTATTAAAAAGAAAATCTTTGATATACTCCCGAAGATGATTACTTCATCCTCAGCAAGTGAGACAACATTGAAAGTAACTGTAGAACCTGATATGTGCTTGGACTGTTTTGATCCTGTGGAGCTTCCTGAGTTATCAGAAATATTAGCTTCATCTAAACCTTCACCTTGTATGTTAGACCCAATCCCAACCAAATTATTTAAGGAAGTATTCCCTCTGATTACCAGCCCCATTTTAAATATGATTAATCTATCCTTAGTAAATGGATATGTACCACAAGCTTTTAAGGTAGCTGTAATTAAACCTTTGCTTAAGAAACCTTCGCTTGATTGAGATGAATTAATAAATTACAGACCTATATCCAATCTTCCATTCTTATCTAAAATTCTTGAGAAAAAAGTTGCTAATCAAATGTGTGAGCATTTACACAGCAATGACCTGTTTGAAGAGTTTCAGTCAGGCTTCCGAGCTCATCATAGCACTGAAACACCTCTGCTGAAAGTCAATAATGATATTCTTATGGCTTCAGATAATGGACTTGTGTCTGTACTTGTCCTCTTAGATCTCAGTGCTGCATTTGATACAGTCGATCACAACATTCTCTTAGAAAGGCTGGAATATGCTGTAGGGATCAGCATTAGGCTGGTTTAAATCTTATTTGTCTGACAGATTCCAGTCCTTTAGTTATCAGGCTCCTCTCCTGTGGAACCAGCTCCCAGTTTTAGTCCGTGAGGCAGACACCCTGTCTACTTTTAAGACTAGGCTTAAAAGTTTCGTTTTTGATAGAGCTTATAGTTAGAGTGGCTTAGGTTATCCTGAGCTATCTTCCTTATTTTTTACCTCCATCTTCTTCCCTCCCTCTTGGATGGAGTAAGGGGGAGTCAGGTTTAGCCCAAACCGGCTCAGTTATGGTTGAGGTGCAAACGCATCCTCCATTTCTGCTACCTGTATGACCCCCTCTCTTTTCCAATGGTTATGGTCAATCTGACAGAGAGAGGTATCTCAATCATTGTGGTTTTTTAGTATAACAATGGCCATCAGTGGGGTCTAGATGGACAAATTGTCTACTTTTAAGGCTAGGCTTAAAACTTTCCTTTTTGATAAAGCTTATAGTTAGAGTGGCTTAGGTTATCCTGAGCTATCTCACTAGTTATGCTGCATTTGGCTTAGGCTGCTGGAGGACATAATGACCACTTTCACCCTCTTCGCTACATTCTCACACTACTCTCCAATTTTGCATTATTTGCTGTTATTTCAGCTTTTAACTTTGTTCTCTCTCTTTTCTCTTCCTAGAAGCTACACCAGGCCTGACTCTGTGTCTACCTGTGACACCTTTGCTAGAGAGGGGCATCGTCCGAGCTTCTGCTGAGAACAACTTAATGCTCACCCTCCACCGATGATCCACATGGCCCTTGGTCTTTCAGTGTTTAACCCTTTCTCTCACCTAGACATAGCTACTGACTGAGCTTTTACTGTGACTAACTCTATGTGCTCTCTTTCAGATTCTAACCTTGAAAACGGCTCGGGTTTATCATTTTCTTCTTTTAGGGTGAAACGACAACAAGCTACCCACTAACATTTATTTTTTCCTTCCCATGGAAGTACCCCTGGATCAGTGCTTTGTGTTTTTTTTTGTGTCCTGCTCGTTTTTCTCAAAAAGCCCCATCGATCGGGGCAGATGGCCGCCACACTGAGCCTGGTTCTGCTGGGGGTTTCTTCCTGTTAAAAGGGATTTTTTTCCTCTCCTCTGCGCTACTTTCATGCTCATATGAGGGATTGCTGCAAAGTCAACGCCATGACTGTCCACTGCCCCTTAACTGCTCATCCAGGGGAGTGAATGCTGCAAGTCACTGCTGGATGAAATCTGCTGGTTTCCTTAACAAAAAACGTTTTACCCCAAATTTAAAATAAATAACTGAATCTGACTGCCTTTTTCAATGATTAGGTTTAAATTGGAATGTATGTACCTGACTTTGTAAAGTCCTTTGAGACGCCTTTTTTGTGAATTGGCGCTATATAAAAAAACTGAATTGAATTGAATTTAAACATCCCTAAATTGCCTCTGTAACAGAGGCTTCTACCAGTTTTATGGCGGGTTTTTCTACAAATTCCAGTGTTAAAATTTTTGTTTTTTTTTGCCTAATCATTTCATAATATTTTTACAGATCCAGCAAGGTAATGGAGCTAAAACTTCTAAGGGAACACATCTCCCCAAAACATCACGTCGGGTTTGGGAAGCTCTATATAGTATCTGTCGGGGGGTACTGGAGGGGTAAGGACCTGATCTAACTCTGAATAGGGAGGTACAAACACCTGACCTAAAAAAAAACACTCTAAATGTCCTGGTGCTTTTACACATGAAAGTTTAAAATGCTGTCATTTAATGTTTTGTGTGTCTTTAAAAGATCACCAATGTATCCTGGCAGGTAGAGATAAATTTGAGGTCCCATTTTTTTATTTTTTCTGCACCAAAATGACTGGGGGGTTGGTTCACATACACTTAAATTTCCAAAATATTGGGTCCACCCCCAGTCAAAGGGAATTCCAGTGATCCAAACACTTCCATGGCTACAGGTGTACAAAATTTGGTGTGGAGAAATGTTACTAGCCTGCACGGAGTTCTGACCTCAACCTCTTTAAACACCGTTGGAATAAATTAGAGCAGAGGCTGCAATTCTGGTTTTCTCATCTATGAACACACTCCAAACTTGTCGAAGATGTGACAAAATAGGTAAAGTTGGTATTGTTGGCAATGGTGGGTCCTTCAACAAATTAACCCTTTTAGATTAAGAACAGGATGTCATCATAGTTCATTCACACGTGAAAGAAGACGGAAAAATACTTTTGGCAACATAATGTATTCATATTCAATATTTTGATTTTGTGTTCCGATAAGGCTCGTTTCTCAGATTAAAAGTAGTTTCAGTCCCGTCATATTCCAGCGGCGACAGTGGCAACAGTGGTTGGGGTTCGTCATGTAACCGGTGGGTTGCCAGTTTAATGGTGGTCAGAGGGCTCAGTCGTGGCGATTGTATGGCAGCCTTACGTCTGTCAGTCGGCCCCAGGGCAGCTGTGGCTACGATTTGTATCCCCTACCACTGCTAGTGTGTGAATGTGTGCATGAATGAGTGAATGACTGATTGTAGTGTAAACGCTATGGGGTATCTGGGGACTTGATAAAGAACTATTCAAGTGCAGGCCATTTACCCAGAGAGCCCAGAAGTATACGGTATTCAGATTTCAGAGCCATAGCCAAGGTGAGGATTGCTGAAACATGACCACTACCGAACAAGACACAGAAGTTAAAATGTACAAAACAGGGCCAAGAAATACTTGAATACACATTTCTTAAAGGTTTTATGGACTGAAGAGTTAAGAGTGACTTGAAGGAAAATATGAAATCCTGTAGTACGCCACAGTACAGTTAGCCAGAAAAGACCATAAGGATGAAAGTATAATGATATGGTTTCCTTTTATCACCTAAATCTACCCGAAATGAGAACGTGTGGGCCTTTCTTAATCTGGGATTTATGGTTAAGGAAAAAGGTACACCTCTCAGCAATGTCTGGGAGGCTGTGGTTGCTGCTACACAAAAAAGTTGATTGACAACAGATTAACAAACTTTGAAACTCCATGGTTAGAAGACTTGACTTTTTTTGGAAAAAAAGGGAGGCTAGATTGCTCAGAGATTTTATGAAGAAATTTGAAGCTATTTATAATTCTCTTCTTAAAAGATCAAAATAAACAAGTCAGATTGAAAAATTGTACTTTTTTATCTAGTTGCACACTAATTCTGCACACTATTAGTTGCCCAACAAATGTGAGGTTTCACAACATTTTGATTTAAGTGAGTGCACTGTAATTGTTCAAAAATAAAATTATCCCACAAACATACGACTTGCCTAATAATTGTGCCCACTGTATAGATGAATTAGACTTTATTTGTAATACGCAGACATGACCCCAAATATTTATGTAATTTATATGGTGCTATAGTGGAAGAATGTTCTAAACATTTGTTTGAATTAATTACATTTATGCATAATTGACAGGTGGCGAAATGGTGGAGGCAGAATTAGGAGGAATCAAGATTGTTCAATCCCCCTACACGATCCACTTCAAAAGAACGTCCAAATATTTCAAACCAGGGTTGTCCTTTGATTTAACGGTAAAGTACAAATTTCCATGTCTTATAAAAAACATAAAAAATACATTAGAACATCACAAATGTCTCTGAACATTATTACATAATATGCATGGCCAAAACAACTTTATTGTTATACCATTGTTATATACATAAATGTACGAGAACTATTAGCCATACAGTGTTTAAAAAACATTATATAATTGTAATACATAATAAATGTTTCCTTTCGTCAACACCAGGTTGAAGTTTTGAATCCAGATGGCTCTCCAGCGAAGGACGTACCTGTCGTGGTTAATCCTGGGGAACATTTGGCCATGACGAAAAGCAATGGGATGGCAAGACTTCCAGTAAATACTGTGGCAGGCCTAAAAAACCTGGAAATCACCGTACGTTTTCTTCAAATCTCTCATTTAATGTGTTAAATTAACCTTGTATCTTTTCATGTATAGCATCTGACTTTCTTCAACAAATTCCATTTGTGAATCTCTTTCTACATTACACTTGACAAGGACAGAGCTTCTACAACTTTAAACATTTTGCTTTGAACATGTTTTCCTGGTGGGAAGTGAACATTTAGAACTCTATTTAGATGTTTTGACATTTTTCAGTTTTAAAATATAAAAAAAAAGTCTTTCAAATAGTACTTCCCATTCAGGAAAAATTTCATATTCAAAATCGATAAAACCTAAGCTCATCTGGACTTTTTCAGTGTTGTTTTTAAATCATCATTTTTACAAAAAAGACTTTTAGGCCTAATTATTTTAAATAGAAATGCTTCCCTTTTCCAGTCAGAAAAACTCATTTTAAATGTTCAAATATACACTATTTACCAAAAGTATTCATCACCCTCCAAATAATTAAAATCGGTGTTACAATCCTTCCATGGCCATGGATCAAAAAATAAAACCTAGCATGCAGACTGTTTCTAAAAAATTTGTGAATGAATGGGTCACTCTCAGGCTCATGAGCTTCAGCATGGGTACTGTAGGGGGATGCCACCGTGCAAAAAGTCCGGGGGGAAAAAATTCCCCTCGCTTCAAAATATTCCCGGTCAACGACTCAACCCAACCACGAAGGGGGTTTAGGCCCTTCAACTAAGATGCAGGGCAAGGGTGCATGTGCACGAGGTCGTAAAATTTTTCTGCGATAAAATGCTACAGCCCTCAAAACTTCATGGGGGCCTTCTGTTAACCCCAATAACAGCAATGAGGGGGCTTCAGGGAGGGGATTCTTTTGGGGAGAGCTGCACCAAGCCATACATCCAGATTTTTTAAACCCAAAGCGTCGGGTGCAGTGGTTAAAGAAACCCCCGCCCACTGGACTCTAGAGCAGTGCTCATTCTCTAAATCATGCTTCTCCATCTGGGAATCTGATAATATTTGGTTTGGCGGTTGCCAGGGGAAGGTACTTCTTTTTTGACTGTTGGGCAAAGTAAAAAATTTTTGGGGAGGGACTATTATGTTGTGGGTTTTGTCTTTCAGGGGGCTGGGTTGACCCCCCAGTTCCAGTGAAATTAACTCTGAAAGCTTCAAATACCATAAGATTTTTTGTGGGAAAAGTTTGGTACAGTTTGGGGACATGACTGTGCACCAGTGCACAAAGTAAGGGCCCCCCAAAGTCCTATGACCCCAGTGTGAGCCCCCCAGAGAGGGTTTAAGGTGTTATAGCTGCAAAGGATTGACCAACCTCAAATTAAACCCCCAAAAGGATTTTAAAAAAATGGGAAAGTCACTCAAATTTACTACGAAAAACAAGGGGAATTGATGAAAACCTTTGGCAATATGTGTATCATTTTTTAGCCGTTTAGTATAATTTCTGGTATTTCAGGCTCTGATCCACATTCCATGGCCATGGCGTTTAACATGTCATGGATGTGAGCCTTTCTCTATATCCCCGCAAAATTCTTCCACATGCAGGAAATGAGGAGGGGTATCTGACCTCAGAGCCCAAGGGGTGATGGGTGGGTGGAGGCGCTGAAAAAACTAAACAAAAGGCAGCAGAAAACAGGCACATGGAGATGCAGACTAGCTTAAAAAACCGCAAAATCAGTAGGGTTACAAAAACAGCTTAGTTAACTGCCGTCAAGCAGGCACTACCCCCTTATATTGCAATGGTCAAAATGGGGCAGAAATTTTAAATTTTACCTGCCTCCAGAAATGTTTTCACGATCACTTATTCATCACTGATGCAAATAACAAGCACACTGGGTAACTGGGAAAAACCTAATTTAAATCTTTGTCCTAACCCAACTGAAAAGGACAAGTTTTAAAAATTGTGATACCCGTCTTTCAGCACTTTTTTTGTTGTAATTTATTTGGGGATTGTTTAAGTGGCTGAAGTACAGGTGCATCTCAATAAACAGCCAAATGCAATACCATGAGGCTTGTTTGACAGATTAAAAGTACCTTTTGAAAGTAACAAACTTTAAGCATGTATTAACTGTATTTTTCAATAAGCCTTTTTGCATTAAAATATTTTTTATTGTTCTGTGTGTGATTAATTGATATAAAGTGTTTCACTGAGTGAATTCAGACATTGAAATAAACTAACTTTCCATAACATTCGACAACGGATGAAAGATAGCCAATTGACTAATTCCGGTGCATTTACATCAATGTCAGTTAATGTACATTGTCCCTGCCAAATAAACAAATACATTATTTATTGAGATACACCTGTATAAGAAGTTAGACTTTCGTTTGCGGTTTCAGAATAAACAACATTCCGGTTTGAAACCAAGACCTAATTTTTTGTCATGGATTTTTTAAAGAAAATTCACATTGAAGTCTCACCTCACCCACTTTTTTAATTTTTTTCCCATTGCGGCTCTGCTCCACCAAACAGCGTCAAGTCGCATTTTTCCCGGCCAATCTCCTTCAAGGCTCCCTTTAAAAATCTTCATCCATGGGAACCATCCGTTCTGCACTAAAATTTGACCCTCCTCCACCCCCTCTCCACCCTTTGCTTTCCAAACTCCTTCCAATCTCCTCAGGCTTCCACTCGCCACCCGGACGGTCACAGGGGGGAAGACATCTCTAAAACAACCCCAAGAAATGTTCTTAAACCATGCATTCTCAGCATTCACGTCTCTCCTGGGTCCGAGCCCAAAAAAAATAAACATTCACTAAAAAAACTTTTCTAATTGCATCCCTTCTTCTTTTGTGAGTTTTCCGGGTTAAATACTTATTTTAAACTTCAAAAGGTTTTCTAAGAATTTGGCAACATAGCAGTTTTTTTTTTCTTGGGCACACTTTTTGCATATGTGTAAATGACAAACGTGATTTATGTAATTTTTACAGTGTCAGAAAATGGTTTAAAAAAAAATTAAAAACATCTTTGTGTAAAAATATTACAGTTTTATGGTTTTGTAATATATTAACAGGCTACCCTTACTTTTGGGGTCTTAACCTCCTTGTTATTTTTTTTTTCCCTAGAAAAGACTAATCATTCCTAGTTCACCGCTGGGCAAGCAAAAGCCACAATGCTGGCTATGCCCTAAAAATCCTAAACAAACATTTACTTCCCTAAGAAAGTGTTGCCCTTGTATAAGGTTTTTTAAAAATACAGAAAATATAATGCAGGATATTAAATGTGTAATAAATCTGTGAAAAAATATTTCAGGTGTTCACACAGCAGAATGGAGCTGATGAGCAGATGAAAATCGACCTCTACTTTACCCGGCCAAAGTCACAAATAGACAAACATCCTGGTGAGACTGTTTTTGAGTTTGCACATGTGCGTGGTTCATTGTTGCTTGGTCTGAGTAATGAAGGATTAATGAACAGGTTTGTTTCCCTAGATCTTAAGCAGAGGTCAGCTGGTGAAACATTTCAGAGAAAAGAGCGATAATATAAACCAGATGTCTGTGATGGTTCAAATTACAAAAGAAATGCTGCCATCATTCCGCATTGTAGCCTACTACCACACGAGTTCTAATGAACTAGTATCAGATTCTGTTTGGGTAGATGTGGCCGACACCTGCATGGGAAAGGTGAGAGACACTACAAGGATGGATAGAGTTTGTGTACACAAACTAGAAAAATGGTGCATGATTGTGTAGTAACAGTTCAGAAAATGATAATATTCTGTTCTTTTATCCTTTAGCTGACACTGCAACCGATAAAGCCTGCTGCAAGCTATGAACCTCGCAAGCCTTTCCGTATGAAGATAACAGGAGATCCAGGAGCCACAGTGAGCCTGGTGGCTGTTGACAAAAGCGTCTACGTGTTAAACAACAAGAACCGCCTGACACAGAAAAAGGTAAAATTTTTATGGTGCTTTTGGATGTACAAAACAAAAAATATAATAACCTAATGTTAAAGCACCAGTCAAAATGTTAAGATGCTACTTTTGAGGTTTATTTGATATGTGCAAACGTTTCAAAAGCAACATATATGACACTTAAAGAAGAAGTAATTTGCGCTATAAATAGATTTCATGTGTTTTTCACAAGATAAAGAAAATATCTTGTTATCAAAAGAAAATTGAACTTGTTTTCTCGTGACAAGATGTTTGCTTTAGTGAAATTGTTTATTTTTCCTCTTCATTTGATTAAGCTGGAAAACATATTGGTTCTCGTCTTCCATCCAGTTTAATCATCCATCGATTGTCTATACCCGCTTATCCTTTATAGGGTTGTGTAGGCGCTGGTGCCTATATCCAGTACTCAATTTCAATTCAATTCAATTCAGTTTTATTTATATAGCGCCAATTCACAACACATGTTGTCTCAAGAAACTACACAACAGTCAGGTACATACATTCCAATTAATCCTAACCATTGAACAGTGCAGTCAGAGTTAGTTATTTATTCAAATTGGATAAAACGTTTTTCTGTCTAAGGAAACCCAGCAGATTGCATCCAGTCAGTGACTTGCAGCATTCACTCCTCCCGGATGAGCATGTAGAGACAGTGGACAGTCACTGGCATTGACTTTGCAGCAATCCCCTATACTGAGCATGCATGTAGCGACAGTGGAGAGGAAAAACTCCCTTTTAACAGGAAGAAACCTCCAGCAGAACCAGGCTCAGTGTGAGCGGCCATCTGCCACGACCGACTGGGGCTTAGAGAGAACAGAGCAGAGACACAAAGAGAAGAGAACAAAGAAGCAATGATCCAGGAGTACTTTCTATGGGAGGAAAAGTAAATGTTAATGGATGTAGCTCCTTTAGTCGTTTCACCTAGAAAGAAAGAACAGATAAACTCTGAGCCAGTTTTCAAGGTTATAGTCTGAAAGCACATATAATTAGTTACAGTAAAAGCTCAGTCAATCGCCATGTCTAGGAGAGAGAAAGGGTTAAACACTAGAAGACAGGGCCATGTGGATCATCGGTAGAGGGTGAGCATTAAGTTGTTGCCAGCAGAAGCTCGGACGATGCCCTTCTCCAGCAAAGGTGTCACAGGTAGACACAGAGTCAGGCCAGGTGTAGCTTCTAGGAAGAGAAAAGAGAGAACAAAGTTAAAATCTGAAATAACAGCAAATAAGTGGTCATACAGGTAGCAGAAATGGAGGGGTGTGTTTGCACCTCAACCATAACTGAGCCGGTTTAGGCTAAACCTGACTCCCCCTTACTCCATCCAACAGGGAGGGAGGAAGGCTCCCTCCCTGATAAACTAAGCCACCTCTAATTAAAGCTTTATCAAAAAGGAAAGTTTTAAGCCTAGCCTTAAAAGTAGACAGGGTGTCTGCCTCACGGACTAAAACTGGGAGCTGATTCCACAGGAGAGGAGTCTGATAACTAAAGGATCTGCCTCCCATTCTACTTCTAGAGACTCTAGGAACTACCAGTAAACCTGCAGTCTGAGAATGAAGTGCCCTGTTAGGAACATATGGAACAATCAGATCTCTGATGTATGATGAGCTCCCCTTGGGGGCCCCCTTGGATAATAGTAGGGGAAACAGTGTGAAGTCTATTATGCCTCAGAGCATGGTAGTGACTGGGCCTTAAAGGCCTTTAAGGGAAAACTGGATAAACCTATGGAAGGCATGGAGTAGTGATGATTAGACAAGCTGGTCGCAGCACTTGGTAATTGCTAACTGTTGCAATTAACTAACATTGGAGGGGTCTTCCTAAAATGTGTCGACACAGAACAGATGGCTGAAGTTTGACCATGGATAATTTGTATTGATAGTTCCAAATAAAACACAGAAGTCAGCAGCTAGATGCTTCTGGTGTAGGTTCACACATCTCCATTCTATTTCACCCTTTAGAAGAGGAGATGTCCAACACACATTTGATGCCCTGTGCTCAAGACTCACCCACAAACCTGTCCTCATTTTAGAAAGCTCACATTGGTGGTTTGTGGCTATTTGTTGCATGTGAATCCATTAAAAGATTTTCAGGTATTCATGATGTCACTAAAGAAACAATCAATGTGCTACTGACAATATAAAACATAGTTATTTGTTCACTGCATGGGTAATTTCCATATTTAATGAGAGGGAGATCCTTGTATGAGGAAGAGTGTTATACGCATTAAATCTATAGATGTCATTATCAGTTAAACAGTTTACAAAGATTAGTGTGGACCTTCAACCTCCTGTCTTGTGTGGTTACATATATGTTTTTGATCTACCTCTGTGATTAGATATGGGATGTAGTGGAGCAATTTGACACAGGCTGCACAGCAGGTGGAGGGCAGGATGGCATGAACGTGTTCAATGATGCAGGGCTGTTGTTTGAGACCAACTCTGGTGGAACACCATACAGAACAGGTAAGACTTTATCTTAAATTTGTTTTCACTTAAGCAATGTCAAACTAGGAAGCTGTAGATGTATGGAAGTAAAATGGTGTCATTACAGTCAGATTTATTATAAATATAAATATATATATATATATATATATATATATATTATATATATATATATATATATATATATACACACAGGGGTTAGACAATGAAACTGAAACACCTGTCATTTTAGTGTGGGAGGTTTCATGGCTAAATTGGACCAGCCTGGTAGCCAGTCTTCATTGATTGCACATTACACCAGTAAGAGCAGAGTGTGAAGGTTCAATTAGCAGGGTAACAGCACAGTTTTGCTAAAAATATTGAAATTCACACAACATTATGGGTGACATACCAGAGTTCAAAAGAGGACAAATTGTTGGTGCACGTCTTGCTGGCGCATCTGTGACCAAGACAGCAAGTCTTTGTGATGTATCAAGAGCCACGGTATCCAGGGTAATGTCAGCATACCACCAAGAAGGACGAACCACATCCAACAGGATTAACTGTGGACGCAAGAGGAAGCTGTCTAAAAGGGATGTTCGGGTGCTAACCCGGATTGTATCTAAAAAACATAAAACCACGACTGACCAAATCATGGCAGAATTAAATGTGCACCTCAACTCTCCTGTTTCCACCAGAACTGTCCATCGGGAGTTCCACAGGGTCAATATACACGGCCGGGCTGCTATAGCCAAACCTTTGGTCACTCATGCCAATGCCAAACGTCGGATTCAATGGTGCAAGGAGCGCAAATCTTGGGCTGTTGACAACGTGAAACATGTATTGTTATCTGATGAGTCCACCTTTACTGTTTTCCCCACATCCGGGAGAGTTACGGTGTGGAGAAGCCCCAAAGAAGCGTACCACCCAGACTGTTGCATGCCCAGAGTGAAGCATGGGGGTGGATCAGTGATGGTTTGGGCTGCCATATCATGGCATTCCCTTGGCCCAATACTTGTGCTAGATGGGCACATCACTGCCAAGGACTACCGAACCATTCTTGAGGACCATGTGCATCCAATGGTTCAAACATTGTATCCTGAAGGCGGTGCTGTGTATCAGGATGACAATGCACCAATACACACAGCAAGACTGGTATAAAGATTGGTTTGATGAACATGAAAGTGAAGTTGAACATCTCCCATGGCCTGCACAGTCACCAGATCTAAATATTATTGAGCCACTTTGGGGTGTTTTGGAGTAGCGAGTCAGGAAACGTTTTCCTCCACCAGTATCATGTAGTGACCTGGCCACTATCCTGCAAGAAGAATGGCTTAAAATCCCTCTGACCACTGTGCAGGACTTGTATATGTCATTCCCAAGACGAATTGACGCTGTATTGGCCACAAAAGGAGGCCCTACACCATACTAATAAATTATTGTGGTCTAAAACCAGGTGTTTCAGTTTCATTGTCCAACCCCTTTATACGTGTGTGTGTTTGTGTGTGTATGTATATGTATGTGTGTATGTATGTCGTCTTCCGCTTCGGGTCGCGGGGGCAGCAGACTGAGCAGAGACACCCAGGTGTCCATCTCCCCAAACACATCCTCCAGCGCCTCCGGGGGGAGCCCAAGGCGTTCCCAGGCCAGCCGAGAGACATAGTCCCTCCAGCGCATCCTGGGCCGTCCCCTGGGCCTCCTCCCGGTGGGACGTGCCTGGAACACCTCCCGAGGAAGGCGTCCAGGAGGCATCCGATTTAGATGTCCTAGCCATCTTAACTGGCTCCTCTCAATGTGGTGGAGCAGTGGCTCTACTTCGAGCCCGTCCCGGATGGGCTCCTCACCCTATCTCTAAGGGAGTGCCCGGCCACCATACGGAGGAAGCTCATTTCAGCTGCTTGTATCGGGGATCTCGTTCTTTCGGTCATGACCCAAGATTCATGGCTATAGGTGAGGGTAGGAACGTAGACTGACCGGTAAATCGAGAGCTTCGCTTTTCGGCTTACCTCTCTCTTCACCACAACGGACCGGCACAGTGCCCCCATTACTGCGGCAGCCGCACCAATCCGTCTGTCGATCTCCCGCTCCATTCTTCCCTCACTCGTGAACAAGACCCACGAGATACTTAAACTCCTACACTTGAAGCAGGAACTCCCCTCCAACCTGAAGAGGACAAGCCACCCTTTTCCGATCGAGAACCATGGCTTCGGACTTGGAGGAGCTGATCATCATCCCCGCCGCTTCACACTCAGCTGCGAACTGCCCCAGCGCATGCTGTAGGTCTTGGCTAGAGGGGGCTAGCAGGACCATGTCATCTGCAAAAAGAAGAGACGAAATCCACTGGTCCCCAAACCAGACCCCCTCCGGCCCTTGGCTGCGCCTAGAAATCCTGTCCATAAAAGTTATGAAGAGGACCGGTGACAAAGGGTAACCCTCTGTACAGCCCTTGTACAGAGACCGGATCGCCCCTAATCCTCCTGGAGCACCCCTCACAGGGCATCACGCGGGACACAGTCGAATACTTTCTCAAGGTCCACAAAACAAGAGCTGGTCCAGTGTTCCACAGCCGGGACGAAAACCACACTGCTCTTCCTGAAGTCGAGGTTCATCTATCGGCTGGACTCTCCTCTCCAATACCCTGGCGTAGGCCTTGCATGTTCTGCCCATGCATGCGTGGGTTCTCACCGGGTACTCCGGCTTCCTCCCACAGTTCAAAGACATGGCTGTTAGGTTAATTGGTCACTCTAAATTGCCCTTAGGTGTGTGCATGGTTGTTTGTGTGTTGCCCTGTGATGGACTGGAGACCTGTCCAGGGTATACCCCGCCTCTAGCCCATAGACTGCTGGACTATGGAATAAGCGGTAGAAAATGACTGATGATGACTGATGTATGTATGTATGTATTATTGAGGTAGAATAATTTCCACCATATGTAAAGACACCCTCAACACCCCAGTCCGGATGTCATGAGAAAGAACAGATGAAGAGTAGGAAATTAAGATTAACACAAGTTTAATTTGGTAAATGATACGTCCAATAATTCCCTAAACATATTCCATACAAAAAGAATGATACAGAGAAAGAAATAAAGATTTACCAAAGGCCTTTGGGAGAAGACTCGATCAGCAGCAAATCTACGGCTGGTCACCGAGAGATCTGCCTCATCATGGATGCCAGTACATTTTATACCATCTACATCAAACGCCGAGCCTCCCCGTTATGCAGTCTAGGGCTGTAAATTAGCCAAGCCCCCCTCGTGGTTAATTTATTAGCTATACCATGCCCAAAAGTTGGCATTTATTGCTTTACTGCCCATACAACCAGCATTTACTACTTGCAGCTGCTGAGAACCTCATAACCCCTGTTTCACCCTTGTTCCAGCCTGACTTTTGCTGTGACCTTTGACTTCTCCCTCTCAGGCTCACAATACATGTTATGTCCCAGTTTTATGGTTATCCATGTGAACTGAACTAATAGCATGAAAGTACACGATTTTAATTCTCAACAGTATGTATGTGTGTGTGTGTGTATATATATGTATGTGTTGACCTTCTGGTGACTCAAGTCAATTCAATCAGGACTTGATCGAGTCAAGTGGCTGATATTGCATCTTAACATTGGATTCCACCTGTACTGAGGGCATGGTGTGGGAACTGTATGTGCGTGTATGAAGAGGAATGTATTAGATGTATGTTGGGGTTGTGACTAGCAGCAATAAAGTACGGGCAAATGTCTACCGGTCTCCAGTCTCTGTATATAACAGAAGCTATCTACCAACATCGTACACCACCTGCCAAAAAAAATTCCAAGAAGAGCCAAGCGGCTTTTAGCCAATCAAATTACACTCATTTGATCACGTGATACCAGTTCACTTCTACAGAGGCTCTTTTTTTGACCCAGAAGGAAGTGAGGGAGTTGAAGTTGGCTTACGATTGCAGCTTCCAATTCATTACTGACCTGATTGTTTGTTGCAGTCTGGATCTGTATTTTGGCTCATCCACAAAACAGAACAGAAATTGTACAACTCATTGAAATTAACTAATTTCCAGGGAGCTTAGCCTGTTTTATCCATTCTAGTCCATTTAAAACCCATAAGTGTCCTTTTGGAACACCCAGTTGAAAATGCTCTTAGCCAAATTACCTTCATAAGAAATTGTTAAGAAAAATCAGGAACAGACCTTAAATAACTGAAATTTGTAGTTGCCCACAAGGACAAGGATATACCTTCTTGAGCAAACATGTCATGGTCAGTCAAGAGAAAAATTTAGAAGTATGTTTAGAGGAGTCAAGATGTGATGTTCAAGCTGAAGAACTCTTTACCAGTTCATTAGTGGCATAATGATTACAGTGGGGAGGTTTTCAACTGTGAGTGAAGGAATCTAAGACATAAATCCAGAAAAATCACATTGTGTTTTTTAAATAATTAATTTGCATTTTATTGCATGACATAAGTATTTGATCACCTAACAACCAGTGTGAATCCTGGCTCTCACATGCCTGTTAGCAAGCCAGGTTCCCCTGCTCAAGCTAGCGCATGTCCAAGCCCGTCTGAAGTTTGCTAATGACCATCTGGATGAATGGGAGAAGGTCATGTGGTCTGATGAGACAAAGTAGAGCTTTCTGGTTTAAACTCCACTCGCTGTGTTTGGACTGCATAGTATTGTGGGGAGGATGGGGCCATGTATCAGGAGATCTTAGCCAACAACTTACTTCCCTCAGTAAGAGCAATGAAGATGGGTCGTGGCTGGGTATTCCAGCCATGACAATTTAAATTTGTGCATCAATATATTTTTTATTAGGTTATAATGTTCCAAAAATGGCATCCATTACCACGATGACGGTACATACATTTGACCATAAATATGAGGTCCTCTGACGGTTATCCTTTTACAGTCTTCTTTCTGCTTGCCATAATGCTGGTTAAGACTGATACACACAACCACGAGAGGCAAAGAGAAAGTTTGAAAACAATTTTCACACAGTTGAAACTAGGATGAACGAGACCAGGAACTGGGTAAGCGGGTCAATTCCGGAGTTATCTGGACGGGCACAAAAAAACAAGTTTAGCTGGGTCCAGACTCAGGGGAAAAAAAAAAAAAAAAAAAGAACACAGAAGATCTTGCTGATAGTGAATAGTTTGATGGACGTACTGAGTGAGAGGCTGGGTAAGGAGGTAGGGGGATGAGTCCTTCCCCCACAGCATCAGTGTTTGGCAGGTGGTGAGCCTGCTGGTACCTGTGATCTCCAGTCAGAAAAAAACTGTCCTTTCTTCCGCGGGGAAAAAACTCCGCTGCGACTTGAGGTGAACGACGGAGGGTGGACGGGCAGGTGAATGCTCCTCTGAGTTGAGTCAGACAGTTCTTCTTGAGAGGATGGGCTTGGAGGTAGTGAGCAGAGACCATGAGTCAGAAAAAGCATCTACGTTTCACGGTTTCCTCTCTCCTTAAGACACGATTCAGGGATAAGCAGGCGCAGGTTACTCCATGAGAACCCCGACTGGGCAGGATCTGTTGAACATGGGAAGACAATGAAACTATTAGTTTCCTGGGAAAAAATAAACTGCATTAGAGCAGGGGTCGAGCCTTTTACCACTAAGTGAACACAACGGGCTGACACCTTCCCTTGGTCCTCCACTCCTTAAAAACCCAGCTGATTGCTGTCAGAATTAGGAACACCTGTGCCCGTCACACCCTAAAGAAAAAAGGAAAAACACAGCAAGGCCCAGCAAGGCCCAGCACAGCACATAACCTGCACACAAACACTGTGGAAGCTGACACTGCTGGGCCATAAACTCTGTGTCTTCACACCTGTAGAACCTTTGAAAATTTGGTTTAAAGCAATAACACCACACGCATTCATAAATTTTTGTTCAGTCAATTCTGCATTATCTGTGGAGTCATTTATAAACTGAAAAGACAAACATGAAAAGTAAGAGAACTCCAGCAAAACACATTGGGTCAGTAAAGAAGAGATGAGACAGTGATTTCTCTAAATGATTAGTAAAAGGCCAGATTGTTAAGCAATAGATGGCAAGTTTTTTTCCGTGTTTGTTGGTGTGCCTTCTTTTAAGGAAGAGGAGAAATAACCCAAAAATTGAAGTCAACAATAATTTGGGCTAGTATGTGAATTTAAGCATCATACATGAAGACAGCTGGATCCCTACTCAGTATCTTCATGTGCAACAAGTTTTGAAAAAATAAAAAATCTGCATCTATAACACTGAATCAGCTATTTTATATTTTAACAGGAACATTTTATTAATCCCATGGTGTGTACTTAATATTTTCTGGCATTTTATACTAAGATTGCGTTTTTTATTTTTTCATTTTCTAGATTTAAAATGTCCTGCTGCCATCAGGAGGAAACGAGCAAGCAGCACTATCACTGAAATCAGAACCAGCTTAAGTAAGAATGATTTTCAAATGACCTTATAAGCAGTCAGTTGCTGCATATATTTTATGGTGAGGATGAATGAGCATTATTTATCCTTTATCTGCAATTTTATATAGGGTCAGATTTTAAGTGTGCCTGAATTTCATTTTATTTTTTCAATATGTCTAATTTGTGCACAGCAAACCAATGTTTTTATCATTGAGTTTCAACATTGCCATGTTTATTTATAATATTGATGAAGTGATGTTTTACCATTATGTAAAGCCACCAGAGTTTTTACATTTTTCATCTTTGCTGATTAAATGCTTCTGTATATTAGATTGGTATTTCCTGTCACTTTGATTCATGAAATTTCTTGTGTATGGGGAATGATGCCACAAGTGACTATAGTATACATCATTGGGCTGGCCACACAATATTTTTATTGCGAGAGGTTATGTCTCAGATTCTGACAGACTCCAATCTGTCAGTTTAAAAACAGACATTTAGAAGAAAGTTGTGTGAAATTCAAGAATTTGCAGTTTATCAGTCAATCTATGTGGGATGTCAGCAATAAAGACACAACTATAATCAGTCAAGAGCATTGACACGTGCATCATCATTTTATGTCTGTGGCCTTTTTTTCCTTTTCAGTAAGTGAATATACAGACAAATTACAAAAAGACTGCTGTTTGGATGGTATGAAGGAAATCCCTGTATCATACACCTGCGAGAGGCGCACTGAATACATTGTGGATGGTCCAGCATGCCAGCAAGCCTTCCTGCGTTGCTGCAAAGAGATGAAAAAACAGAGAGATGAGAGGAAGGTGGAAGTCCTACACCTAGCTCGCAGTAAGAGATTACCACAAAAATAAGTGAAACTGATGCTTAGATGTATTAAGAATAAATTCATCAATCAAATAAAAATGCCAGTTGTCTCTAATCTTTTCCCAAGATGAGATGGATCTTAATTACGCTGACAGTAATGAAATAATGTCACGCTCCAAATTCCCTGAAAGTTGGCTCTGGAAAGATATCACACTAAATAGCTGCCCTGCAGGTGACACCAAATGGTAAGAAGAATAACACAAGAAAAACTGTGACTACCGTTAAGTTTTATCTCATCAAAATTATCTTTTTCTTTTCTTTCAGTAAGATCATGTCAGCTGAAACAAGTGAACCTTTGCCAGACACAATCACAACCTGGCAGCTGACTGGAATCAGTCTCTCAAGAACTCATGGTGCGTATCGGCTGTCTGTGCTGCTAGTTGTTGTTTGTAGTTGTTTTACTTCACAATATACTTCACAAAGTTAAAATTATAAGACTTCTCCAACATTATCAATATTTTAATATTTATGGTCATATGTCATTCATATTTAATCCTTTTTCAGGTTTTAATGGTCTGATTTCTAGAAAAATCACTTAGAGCTATATTTGCTGATTATGCTGATTAAATGTGACAACTGCATACATGTATTTTGCACACATGCATCAATACAGAATTGAAACCGAAGTTTATTTAAGGTTTGTTTGACTGGCAAAGATTATGGACAGCTTTGACTTCAGTTTAAATAGAGTAAAACTCTATTGAGAGCCTTATAAGACTTCATTATTAAATGCTAACAAATTGTTATATCCTTCTCACCTTGGTTTCCATCTGAATTTTACATTTTGTTTTGTTTTTCTGCTTTATTAAAGGTCTCTGTGTGGCCAAACCATTAAAGGTCATTGTCTGGAAGCCATTCTTTATTGACCTCAGGCTGCCCTATTCTGCTGTTCAAGGAGAGCAGCTGGAAATTAAAGCAATTCTGCACAACTACGACGACGAACCCATAACTGTGAGTTTAAGCTGTTCCATTCTAAAATGTAGGTGTTGTGCACTGGGTTAAGGAATTTAAATATTATGCATTTAGATGATAGCAATTCACTTTTTTCTACATACTCAGTGAGCTAATTAGGAAGCATCATCCTATGGAGATTTCTGCATTCTGCTGTTTTCTTTTTTGTCTGCACTTTCCTTATATATTTCCACATTATACTTTAAATCTGTCTCACTGTCCAACTCTCCATCTCAATCTGGTTTACAGGTACGCATTGAGCTTAAAGACCAGACTGGTATGTGCAGTGCCGCTTACAAGAAAATTCGGTTTCAACAAGAAGTCCAGGTTGGAGCCCAAACCACGAGATCTGTACCATTTATCATCATTCCCATGACGGCCAGATCTTTTCCTATTGAGATCAAAGCAGCTGTTAAAAACTCCCACCTCTCAGATGGAATCATTAAGACTTTGCATGTGGCGGTAAGAGAGAGAAATGCTAAATCATTCTATATGCAAAATAATATTTGTTTGACCTCCCTCTTTCCATCTCTGACAAGTACGATATATTTATTCTTCTTGAACTAAAACTCTAGAGGCAATACATTTTGGACAAGTTCAGTTTCCTAAAATCTTGAAAATATTTAACTTGCTTGCATGTAAAAGGCTACAAAGATTCAATGGTACTGCATACTTCTAAAGCCTTTCTCAAAAGTTCTGTATAGGGCAGCTAGTTCTTTGTGGTGGTTTTCCACTCCCCTAACTCTGTGAGATTGTTTTTTTTCAGATTACCACTAAAAAATATATAAATTGAGAATACATTTAAATAAGATAAGACCTTGACTACCAAATTTACCCAATTCAATCTCATCCTTCAAAGACTGTAAATATTTTTTTTCATTGCTTTTCTAAATCTAATAACACATTAGAGACGTTCAGGTAATATAAACAAACAAAAACAGGGGAAATTTGTTCTCATTAAAATGTCATAAAAAATGCAATTTCTGGTGAGGAATAAATAAATACATCCTCACATTTATAGTCCATCCAGAACATATTCACAGTACTGCACTTTTTCCACATTAAGTTAAATGTTAGTTACATGTTAGAGGAGAATTCAGAGCAAGACCACCAGGCTCAGAAACAGCTTCTTCCCTGAAGCTGTCTGATTGCTGAACTCAAGCCACACTCTGTAGACTATCTCACTACACACTGACTTGCACTAAACACTTTACCCACCAAATGTGCAATATTTCCCTCACTATAGGTGCAATATTAAGGATGCTTGACATGTGTATTTAGTACTGCAAAGTTAATTTTGGCTTCACTATTTGACTGTGGATATTTCTTTTTTTTTGTTGTTGTTCTTCGATGCATATATTTTTACTGATTGCTGTTTATTGTTAGATTTAGCTTTGTATGTTATACCAGCTTTCTTTTTAATATTTCAGTTCTTAACCAGGACCTGAGTAAGAATGTCATACCTTAACATGTAAATGCGAGCTGGTATGACGATAAAAAATCCTTCAATGTTACAGCCTTATTCCAAATTCCACATCGGGGATGTCCTCCAGGGGTGCAAAAGCTGCCATCGGTTTTACAGTTATGCACAACTTCACAGCTATTTATGGACATGTGTGACTGCTTACAGCTTGTACACCTTGTAATCATCCAACCATTTTTTTTTTCTTAAATATATTGCAAGAGGAGACTTTAATCTTTACAAAACAATTCCCTAAATGAGTTTTGCACAAATACCTTTTAGATTTACAGCAACTTAAACACAGGCAATGACATTTTAAGGACCCTCAGACATTGCTGAATCTGTAAACAAAACTGTACAAAAAGCACCATTCTCTTTGCAGCACCCCAACATGTCTCATATCATAACAAACTAGAGACACTCACCTTTCTAACAAGGCATAACTTGTCTTTCTACCACCTTCTCTGGTGATGTAATTTGATTGCACATTAAAGTCTGCTGGTTGCTGTCTGCCAGCTGCTAGCTTGTGCGCTACTCTGTTAGCTTCCAGTTATGTTTGAAACTGTGCATTTTGATGACACACAGGGTAAATGTCATAACTAAAGGCTATATCGTATGCAGAAGGACTCCTACAATGGAAATCAGCACTTTTATTTGACCAGATTCATTTTTATTTCCTTTTTAGGAGGTAAAAAACACATTTGGGAAAGTTTTGGCATCCTTTGCCCAAAAATTTTTATTTTTTCTTTGTTTAATCACAAATAAATCAGACATAGTAACAGTTACAGTAGTGGTTCCACTGGAAAATGTTTTATGTCTTACCTTTAAACGGGTACCAAAAGTTTGCATCTAGGCCTTATAACTGTGGAGCTTTACTTGATTTATTTAAGGTATTTCATTTTTGGTAAATGTCAGAAACTGGTAGATGGCAAAATGAAGTATGAAACTTAAGTTATTTTAACCAGAGAGTAAGATCATTTATTGAGACGGTATCGTAAAATCTTCCTCATCCAGAAAATGCATTTCTGTTTCCTTTTAATAAGTAAAAGATTTGTGTTTGCTGTTTACCTGCAATTCTATAATTTTCTTTTTCATAACTCAATAATAAAAACAAGATGGACACCCATTTTTAAACATTACTGAATATTTGATCTACTTGTTTTTTTTTTCTTCATGTTCGTCTAGCTGCCCAAAGGCTGAACAACCTGTTTAAAATTACAATAAATGTGTAAAATTAAAGAAGTATTGGTAAATTATGCCTTTGCCGGCTCTGACTCAAAATGGTCCTGTTTTTGACGTGTGTTAGGTAATGGTGAATTTAAACAAGGTTTCTGATGTCACAATTAGGTTAAGCAGAAAACTGTGGATTAATTATGTCTTGGTCACTTCAGGTAACTAAATATGGTTATGGAATCCATTGAACACAATGTTTTCCTTTTAATTTGTTTCTTCTTCTAGCCTCAAGGTGTGCTGATCCAGGAACCAATAAAACTAACACTAGATCCCGCTAGAGAAGGTAAATTTAGAGTACTAAAATATCCAAAATCTAATGTTTAGTTTTCTGTAAGTGAACCAAATAACTTGCTTTCTATTCTTATAGGAGGGAGGCAAGTGGAAATTATTAACAGTGGCATTCCCATGGGGAATCTGGTTCCAAACACACCTAGAAGCACCCTAATCTCTTTGACAAGTGTGAGAAAGTAGTACACAAAAACTGCTTACATTGGATTTAATTGCATCCACATAATGTTGTAGGAGGTAATGTGCTCGACTGAAAAATATCTTAGTTGTTGAAGTTATTTTTGCACCCTTGTGTGGTGCTAAGGGGAGAACAAATTCCACACAGAAAGTCACGTGATTTGGCAGGATTTGAACACAGGACTTTCTTGCTTTCAGGCCACAGCACAAATCCCTGTCCTTCGTCTGGTAGACAGCTGACACAGAAGCCCAACAAACTTGTATCTTTTCCATTATGTTATATGGAAAGAGGGCTCAGTGCAAGAAAACAAGTTACTTGTAGCAATAGAACAAGAGTTTATGGCTATTGTAATAATTTAGTACGTGCTTTCCTACCAGAGTTTACCAAGAGCAGATAACTGAAGATGAGCAGGTTTTGATTATGTATTTTATGAGACCCACCACATAATTAAGCCCATGAGTAGATGATTTGAAAAAACAGGAAGCAGGAAGATCTGTTCACCAGTTAAATCTATCCCATAATCTTCATCACATTGTAAGGTCCTCAGTGACAGAATTCAAGCCTAAATGGACCTCGCCGGCTAAATAAAATGTTGGCACAAGTAGACTTAGGTAAATAACCTTTTTCTTTGTAATTACAGGAATTGGGCAGATGAATACACTGTTGGATAGTGCCATTAGTGGGGAGTCTATGGGCACTCTAATCAAAGAGCCCACAGGTTGTGGAGAGCAAAACATGGCTGCCTTGACCCTGCCTGTCATTGCTGCTATCTATTTGGACAAAACCAACCAATGGGAAGCTGTGGGCTTTGAAAAGCGCAACAGAGCTATACAGCACATTAAAAATGGTAAGTTTTATAGGCCCCTTTTTAGGCACACATACCAAAAATTACTACCCAAAACATAAGAAACATATTAAAAATACTTGCAAATTTCCTCAAACTTCAATTAGCAGTTGAATGACAATAAAATGTATTTGTTGTCTTTTTTGCAGGCTACAACAACCAGCTTAAATACGGAAAAGATGATGGATCTTTTGCTGTTTTTTGGTGGAGACAAAGCACCACCTGGTACATGGCACATTTTAACCTCTTAAGCCCAAAGGAGTTTTGTGAAGTTTTAGCTCAGAATAACATGCACAGATCTAGCTGAATTTTTCTAAAAAAAATTGCATATTCTATCTAAACAATCAATATTTTAATAGTTATGTTTTCACATGGGAGTGATAATTCTGGCCTTCCTTTGCTGCTGGTTTAGAAATACCTGGTTGGATTGCGATAAAATGCATTTTTTTGGAATCTATGAGCTCTCTGCTTACAGCAGGTTGTGTGAAGAAGCCGTGGGGTGAACAGCTGAGACTGAGTTTTGTGGTTACGTCATTTTGTGGAGTTTGTTTATTTTCTTGTTTATTTTGGTTTTAGCTGTTTTGGGTGTAGAAATTGTTTGTATTAGCTTTTAGCCAAGATTCTACTATTTCTTTGGATACCACATATGGTAATGTTTAACTAATGGAACTTGTAGTAAAGAAAGTAGAAGAAAACAAGAGCCCCAACCCCCAGTACTGAGGGTATGAGAGAATATTTCTTTATTGAGCTTCCCTCTACATTTTCTGCTGTGCTCTTCTTACATCTCTACTGGAAAGGCTGACTGCCTATGTTGCCAAGGTGTTTGCCATGGGAACAGATCATGTGCACATTGAATCCAGTGTGATATGTGGCGCCATCAAGTTTCTGATTCTTCACACACAGCAATCTGAGGGCATGTTTGTGGAAATTGGAAACATATATGATAAAGACATGATAGTAAGTAAACCTAATCAAATGATACTGCTTATGAATAGAGTGTAAAAATAGGAAAGATTTTATCAGCTTTGTGTCCAATACAATTGTACAGGGTGATGTGGGCGGTGTAGATTCAGATGCCTCCATGACTGCTTTCTGCCTGATTGCCATGAAGGAGTCAAGTGAAATATGTTCTACCACTGTTAATGTAAGTAACCCATCCATACATAGCATTTCTAGACTTGCCATACTGTTTATTTAGACACCATTTATTTTATTATAAAATAAAATGTTAAACTTCTTATAGCTGAACAGTAACCTCTTTCTAGCTCATAGTCTCAATGTCTTGGCACTGTTTTAAATTGTGGTTGAGTCAACCATAATTTGAGTCCCATACCTACCAATGTTGAGGTATGTGACTCAAAACTGTGACTCTTAAACTGCACACGCTGCATTTAGAATACAGTTTTGTTTTTTTGTTTCTTTTTTGGGGGGGGAGGGGGGGGGACATTTGGTTACCTTGGTTACCATTTGGTTACCTTACATTTTTACAGAGGCTCTTACACTTTTGAGATCCTCTTTGTGTATTACAGATGCTATATAAGTAAGACTCTGTGGATGGTGTGCTATAAACACGAATCCATTTTCTAATTTCTAATTAGTGTACTGAGCTCGTTCTTGTAATGGTGAAATTGGTACAACATTGCTCAATTTAAAATCAACTTAAAACTTATGGCTTATTGTAAATATTGGTTTTTATATGACCTGTGTTTGCTTTTCAATAAGAGCCTTCAAAACAGCATGGCAAAAGCAATAGGCTACCTGGAGCAGCGACTGCAGAACCTCACCAACCCTTACGCTGTTGCGCTGACATCATATGCCCTGGCGTTCGATGGAAAACTGAACTGAGAGATTCTCTTCAAGTTTGCTGCTACAGGTTTTCTAGCATAATATTTAATAAAACACCTCACAATGTAAAGTCTGTAGAAATACAAACATAAATAAATAAAGGGAAATTTAAACATTTCAAAAAGCTCACAACACACAATGTATAAGTATACTAAGAATTTGTGGATGTCTTTTACAGATCGATCACACTGGCCTGTTCGAAAGGGACATGTTCATACACTGGAGGCCACAGCATATGCTCTTCTTGCACTTGTTAAGGACAAGGTGAGTGTTGTATGAAGGTAATTTTGGGGCAAAACTATTTGTGCATTGTAACTGTGAATATGAAGTCACAGAGAGTAATGCTATAGGAGTTTTATATCTGTAGAATATTTTTCAGTCTTTCACAAATACAAAACAGCAGTTACACCCCTTCAGCTTCCTAACTACAAGTGCACAAATTGCATTATACGAGTTACACATCAAAAACCTCTTCCATTCACAGTTTTGCCCCAATTGTTCCGAAAAAATGGGTGCAAAACAACTGTATTAACATCTTACAAAGTTTTTTTCTTTCAAATTTCTTTTCTTTAACACAAACACAAATCAGTTAATACAACTGCACGAATCTGCTGCTGTGAGCTACAAATGTCGCTTTACAAGTTACAACTTCTTTTTGGCACACTTTCACTTTTGCCCCAAGCGTAGCGCTGATGGTCGAGCAAAACAATCTGACTTCTGGGTAATTCATATGCCCGTACACCAGAGGGCACTGCTAGAAATGCTGTGAATAAAGTTGCATGTAATAGGCTTTCTGTAAAATAAAAACTTTTAAAATGTGTTAAGGTGAGAATGTAGCTGTGTAAATCTGAAGTATATGATCAGCTGATCAAGATAGGGTTTCACTGCAAATGTGCTCTGATGTGTTCGGATATGTCTGCTCCCGATGTGCCAACAGCCTGCTTGCCCAGCAGCTGACTGGGTGGTTGAGGCGCGCTAACCCCGGGGAGAACTGCTGACTCCCGGCACATCGATTTCAAACTGCCGCTGGGTTTCCCCAATGGGTGGAAATTAAGCACAGATATAAAGTCAGATGATATGTAATGTTAATGTTTGGTTTATTTATTATTACTTTTCGCTACAAAAAAAAATTATTTAAACTTGTTCAGAAAGTTAATATGTTAGCGGTTAAGTTGTTTAAAAAATAAATCTAAGAAAAATAATAAATTAAAATAAAATAAATAAGTCTAGAAAGATTAAATCAACCCAAACCCCTCACAGCACTGCCCTCTCTCTACACTTAAGTGATGAGAAGTGCAGTGGAACTTGTGTTAGAGCTTGTTTGCTGCTATTCAAGATTCAAGATACTTTATAGTGATTTTGTCACCATAATGAAATGTTTGTTGAGGCTCAGCTCCAAAGACATACATAAATTACAACAGACATAATAAAAAAAAAACTTTAAATTTAAGGACCTATTTTGCAATATATAAACAGGAACAGACTTGGAGAATTTAAAAACACTTACAAAATTCAAACCTATACTATCAAGACATCTCTAATGTAGAAGCTTCTCCTTCTCCAAGGGTGGCATCATCATGTCATGTGAGTGTTCTGCTGCAAGAAGGATGGGTGCACTTCACCTAATCTATGGCAAGATCAGGAAGGAAATAATTTTGAGAGCCATGACCGAGGTCTGGAGTCTTTGTTTTACTGCAAAATACAAGCACAAAGACAAAATTATGTTTTAACTGTGCACAGCCAGAACTAATAGAAAGACAGTTATAACTGTTATAACTAGATTTTTGTATCTGGAGTTACACATATATAAAAAAATTAGAAGGATGGGCAAAGGGACAATGAGTATGAGGAGGTCGTTGAAAGCCACCAGGATATGGTTCTTTGATGACATCTGGACACCCCTTTTAACAATTTTAAAAAAATAACAGTCACTACAACACTTTTTTTTGATTCATTAAATTTGTAAAAGGCCACAAAGAAGGCACATAATTGAAGAAAAATCAAAGCTGATTGATAAAATGAAGGAAGTCTCACATACTAGGAGCTGAGGCTGGAGATGGGGTGCCAGCCTTTGGTGGGTGAATGGGAGCGGCAGCACAAACTTCTGTTTTCATCAGACAGTAGTCAGCATCAACCCTAGCAAACACAAAAACTGATAGGAGTCGTATTCTTGAACTGATTCTTAAACAGGCTTTTAAATAAGACTTGGGATAAGAGTTGTTGTTTTTTTCCATTGGCTACAAATAGCAAACCATGCAATCTTAACATAAATGTTCGACATTCATTTATGACAACATGCTCTTTATTTTCAGAAATGCAATATGTCAACCTACTCAACTTTAGAAATACAACAATGTAGTGTATGGGAAGCTGTGCGAAGCTGAAGTAGAAGGAATTCCAAATTCCTACCATTTCCTCCACTTCCTGTATGCTTTGTTTCACCTCAGCCGGCAAATCTAAACACAAGCAAAAACAATTATTATTTCTGTCCACAAATCATTCATTTGTTTGTACCACCTGGACTCAAAGGTAAACTTACTGCAGACTCACTTAGATGGTTACTCATCACACACTGTTGTAGTAAAGACTTAGAATTTACTACATGCCAGGAAACAATTGTTAAAATAAAAAGATAAGTACATGTGTTAAAAACAGGCTGGTCATCAAAACAGTAAGCTCCCAACTGGTTGACTTCAGTGATTATGATACTCTGCGTACTTAACTGCAAATTATTTTGGCTAATGAGAACACTTGATCGGGCTATTTTGAAAGAAGATGGTTTACTTGTTTTTGTCTCACATCGGTGACAGAGGCTCAACTATGTTGCCGGGTCAGCTGTGCTTGACAATGAGTTTTATTTTTTTACATTATATTTTTACATCAGTGGGTTCATCACTGGTGCCTGCAATGGATGCCAGAATACACAGTAACACATGAAATAAGCTGCTGTTGTGTTAAATTAATGCAGTTATACACAAAGAATTCAACCCTAAGCCTGGTACCAAACATGTCAACAGCAACAGCAACAGTTTGCCCTCACCTCTCTATATAACCTCTTTATATAAAAGCAGATTCTGCCTCCTCGCTTCTTCCTCGCCTCCTCACTTCTATCAGGGAAGAAGCGAGGAGGCGGAATCTGCTTTTATATAAATGAAGGTTGGTGCAGAGACATAGAAGTGCTGGGGAAAACATGTAGTCCGGATCTGGAGTAATTTTCCATAATCTGTAAACCGTTTTATTCACCGAGAGAGTTTTCCTCGTTTATAATAATCGGCTCATATTTTCCTCCGCATGGCTGCCGCAGAAAAACATCTTGCTGAAATGATTACAGACGTGGAGAAAAAATACCCTGACTCTTTCATCATAATATTGGAGATTTTAACAGCGCAGATCTTTCTAATGAGCTCCCAAAATACAGACAGCATATTAAGTGTCCCACCAGAGACAAAAACACACTGGACTACCGTTACACGGCTTTAAAGGACTCATATCATGCTGTTACCAGGGCTGCTCTGGGTTTTTCGGACCATTCTCTTATCCACCTCATCACAACTTACAGACAGAAACTAAGAGCTTCCAAACCCGTGCTTCACACTGTTAAGAAGTGGACTGAGGAATTGAAGCAGATGCTACAGGCCTGCTTTGAATGCACAGACTGGACTGTTTTTGAAACCTCAGCCACGGATTTAAACGAACTAACTGATGTGTTGACATCATACATCAGTTTCTGTGAGGACATGTGTGTGCAGACCAAGACTTTCTGCACCTTTGGGAACAATAAGCCATGGTTCACTTCACATCTCAGGAATCTGCGCAAGGATAAGGAAGAAGCTCACAGCAGTGGGGATTGGGTGCGGTACAGGCAGGCCAGGAACAGACTAACAAAGGAGATCAAGGCAGCCAAGAGAAGCTGAGAAGCAGTGAGAAGCTGAAAAACAGCCTTTCTACTGGTGACACTTCGGCTGTATGGACTGGCCTGAGAAACCTGACTGCCTACAGAAGCCCCCCGACCCTTCTCGAATAGAGTCCTCGCCTGGCCAACCGTCTGAATGGCTTCTACTGCAGACATGACAGGAAGCCATTCACACCTCAAACCAACTCCTCCACATCCCATTCAGGAACAAGTTCGACCAGTAAAGCAACCAACCCCCTACCTTCAGATCTTCTGCCTGCAGTAAAGATCTCTGTGGATGATGTAAACAGGCTCTTTCAGCGCATGAAAACAAAGAAAGCTGGAGGACCTGATAACGTCTCCCCATCATGCCTGAAAGCCTATGCAAATCAACTCGCTCCGATCTTCACCCGGATTTTCAACAAGTCACTGGAGAAGTGTGAGGTCCCCTCCTGCTTCAAACGATCCACCATCATCCCAGTGCCCAAAAAACCCACCATCCTAGGATTAAATGACTACAGGTCTGTAGCCCTGACGTCTGTGGTCATGAAATCCTTTGAGCGGCTGGTGTTGAAGCACCTGAAAGACATCACAGGCTCTCTACTGGATGCCCAGCAGTTTGCTTACTGAGCAAACAGGTCGGCAGATGATGCTGTTAACTTAGGTCTACACTTCATCCTGCAACACCTCGACCACCCAGGGACCTACGCCAGGATCCTGTTTGTAGACTTCAGCTCGGCCTTCAACACCATCATACCAGACATCCTCCACCAGAAGCTCACCCAGCTCAACGTCCCAGCCTCCACCTGTCAGTGGATCAGCAGCTTCCTGACAGACCGACAGCAGCAGGTGAGACTGGGGAGCATCTTCTCCCGAACCAGATCAATAAGTACTGGTGCCCCCCAGGGGTGTGTTCTATCCCCACTCCTCTTCTCCCTGTACACAAATGACTGCACCTCAGCGGACTCGTCCGTGAAACTCCTTAAGTTTGCAGATGACACCACTGTCATTGGACTGATCTAGGACGGTGATGAGTCTGCATACAGACAGGAGGTGGATCGCCTGATACACTGGTGTAGTCAGAACTGCCTGGAATTAAACCCACTCAAGACTGTGGAAATGGTGGTGGACTTTCGGAAAACACCACCCCCATACACCCACCTCACCATCCTCAACAACACCATGTCGGCTGTGGACCACTTCAGGTTCCTAGGAACCACCATCTCTGAGGACCTGAGATGGTCTTCACACACTTCCTGAGACAACTCAAGAACTACAACCTTCCACAGGAGCTGCTGGTCATCTTCTACACTGCCATCATTCAGTCTGTCCTGTCTTCATCCATCTCAGTGTGGTTTGGCTCATCCACAAAACAGGACAGGTCCAGACTGCAACGAATAATCAGGACTGCAGAGAGAATCATCAGGGCTGACCTTCCCTCCATCCAGGACTTATACAGGTCTAGGGTCAGGAAAATAGCTGCTAAAATATCTGCAAACCCCACACACCCTGCACACAAACTGTTCAGAGTTTTACCTTCAGGCCGCCGCTACAGATCGCTGTTAACTAAAACCAGCCGCCACAGAGACAGTTTCTTCCCCCAGGCTGTTTCTCTGTTGAACATTTAATAGAGTACAAAACAACAGCATACAGATGTTGCAAATGCACCTTCTTATTTTATTTTATATATATATATGTGTATATTTGTACATTGTAAATATGTATATTCTATTCTGTAATGCATAAACAAAAACCAAAGAGCAAAGTGTACCGGAGTCAAATTCCTTGTTTGTATGTACAAACTTGGCAATAAAGCTGATTCTGATTCTGATTCTATGGGCCCAACACCAACCATTTAGAAGAAATGGTTAGAACAAGCAGCGCTTCCTCTGTCAATAAAATGCGCTGACTAGCATGCAACACCCTGCCTCTGAGACTACCTCTGCCTCCTCCTGCTGTTTTTGTGACAAGAGGCAACACTCAGGACGCATTTCTTCTCCCGCAACGTTGTTTTGGCATTAGGAAACCACCGCATAGGTTCAGTACCGCCACCAGCTGGCTATTCAAAATTACTGCGGCTGTTATAAAGTTATTATAAAATCTGCGGCAGACATATATATGTGAAATCCCTTATAAATGTTTAATAAAACTTGCTTCTTAAAAAGTTAATCCAGCTTAATATTTTTCACACTATAGGGTATGGACAAAAATAACAATATTTCCTTTCCACTAGATTGTTCTACATTAATAGCAGAATCGTTTGGGATTTGAGAAACCTTTGTTTGATTTGTAAAAGTTCCATTGTAGCTTGGCAGTTAGAAAGGCGGAAAGAGAAGGGGAAGACATGTAGCTAATAGCTCGGGAATTGAAGCTAAAACTGCTTCATCAAGGACTAGAACTTTCCTGCTATGGTGCACCTGCTCTACTACTGAGTCACTCATTGCTTCATCATTTTGGTTTATATTATTACCCCTGTATAATTCTCAGATTGTTTTTGTTTTTTTGTTTTTTTTGTTTGTTGATTTAGTTAATTCATTACAACATGAAACACGGGAAAGTTAAGCCGTAAAGATGGAGCCTGAAGGTTAATCCCGCGGTCCATTTTTCCACCTTTACATATTCCTCATGGCTTATAATCATTTCTTTAAAATGTAATTGTTTATTATCTTTTCATTTTATTCTCAGCTATTTAAAATGTTCAAAATAATGTTTGTGTTCATAGATATAAAACTATAACACTGTACATAAAATACACTATGGCAAATACAATTTGTTTATTTTATTTTTTAAACAACTTAACCACACAAAGTTAACTTTTTTTTTTTGTAGCAAAAAGTAATTACAAATAAACCGAACATTAACATTACATATCATCTGACTTAATTATATCTGTGCTTAATTTCCAACAACTGGGGAAACCCAGCGGCAGTTTGAAAACGATGTGCCAGAAGTCGGCTGTTCTCCCCAGGGTTAGCGCCTCGACCACCCGGTCAGCTGCGAGGCAAGCAGGCTGTTGGCACATTGAGAGCGGACATGTCCAAACACAGAGCACCTTTGCAATGAATCCTTATCTTGCTCAACTGATCATATACTTGAAATTGAAACAGCTGCATTCTCGCCTAAAAACATTATAAAAGTTTTTGTTTTACAGAAAGCCTATAACATACAACTTTATTCAGAGCTTTTCTGTTTCCTCCGCCATTGCTTCTTCCGTTTGAACAATCCGCTTCGCTCCGCAATTAATCATGTCATCAACCTACAAATACAGCCTGCAAAGGATGCAGCTCCTGAGTCTCCATAGTCCTTAACATGGCGGTGCTTGTATTTCTGGTTGGCACATGCCTACTGAGTCTGGAGCAGGCAGCGCCCTTGTAAATCAGCATTTGTAACTCCCAGCAGCAGATTTGTGCAGTTGTATTAACTGATTTGTGTTTGTGTTAAAGAAAAGAAATGTGGGAAAAAGAGAAGATGAGAAGATGTTAATACAGGTACTCGTACTCGTCGTCTTCCGCTTTATCCGGGACAGGGTACAGCAGACCCTTCTAAGCATCCGGGGATCGGGCTGCCAAGGTCTTGACCTTCGTCCGCTGTCCAATCCTCTTTGCACCGGTCCATCACGGTTTCTCCTGCAGGTGATGGGCCCACTGGGTGATGGGCTCGTGTCTCTCGTTCAGGCTTGGCCTGGCCGGGTCCCGCGAGGAGCAACCCGCCCACCAGGCGCTCTTCGACGAGTCCGGACCCCACGCCTGGCTCCAGGGTGGGACCCCGGCTCCGCCGTACCGGGCGACGTCACGTGCCTCGATTTAGTAGTCCTCGTGAAGGTGTCTTGAACCCCTTTTTGTCTGACCTGTCACCTAGAGCCTGTTTGCCATGGGAGACCCTACCAGGGGCATTTAAGCCCCAGACAACATAGTCTCTAGGATCATTCGAGCACTCAAACCCCTCCACCATGTTACGGGGGCGGTTCAATGAGGGGTGTTAATAAAGGTGTGTGAATTTATTTTGCACCATTTGTTTTGGAACAATTGGAGAACAACTGTGAATCGAAGAGGTTTCTGCTGTTTTGCAGTTTTGTATTTGTGAAAGACAGAAAAAAAAATCTGCAAATATAAAACTCCTATAGCCTTACCCTCTGTGACTTCAAATACACAGTTAGAATGCACAAATAGTTTTGCCCCAAAATTAACTTCACAGTGTGGTGGCAAATAACAGATTAGAAAACCTATGCAGTCAGTAGGTGTGCACTCATCATTATCACCTTTTTTTCCTCACCAAAGTCTAATGGCAAGGATGCCTGCAGTGAGATTAACAGGACATTTTATACACAAGTTTACACAAATTATTATTACACAGCTGTTCAAACAATAGCACCATCCACCGTAGGAGTATTATTTCAAATCAAATAACTTGCAGACAGTCAGGATGAAGAGATTTTGCTATATGAGAACATGACGCTTATATTTCTTGTCAAGGTGTGGAATAATTGTTTCACAATGTAGTACACAGTTGCAGTTAACAAAACTTTGTCAGTTAAAATAATCATTGGAAATGTCCTACTTTTAAATTACATATTTATGATCTTAAGTATAAATCTTATGTTTATGCATTTCAGGTAAACACTGAAAAAAATAAATTGTGAGAGAGTGACAGAAACGATACAAAGAATACTTGACAGATGGGTAATTATGCAGTTTGGAGGTTTAAGGTTTATGAAACATTTCCTAACTATTCAGCATGGATTACATAAACATGTTCAAAACATTGCAATTTGTGAAACATTATTTGGGAAAAAGTGGGTAATTTTGTTTTTTTTATAGACTTTCATCCTGTTATCAAGAACCCAGTGTGATTCCAATTTTGTCCAATGAGCTGAACGTATTATCACTCACAACAAAAGAGGGGTGCCATAAAAATCCAATTCAACTACATTTTCAATCCAGAATTTGGTTAAATGCCAAAGCACACTGACCTTTAGTTATAGATATATATTAGCAATAGTTTGCCCCTCTATAAGGACTAATTGACTAAAGGAGAGTATTGGATTATACTTTGAAATTTCTAACTTTTCAAATCAGATTTAAACTGTGCTCATAAGGCATGCCCAACGTCTGCTATTTGTTACCATTTCAGTGATTGTCCTCTACAATACAATTACATTTTTGCTTTCTCAAAATTTGTTGTGGTTCAGATGAAATGATGATGAAAAAGAAACAACTCTCTTTGAATAGAAAACTCTGGCTTCATTGTATCCATGATCCTTATGCTGCCTCCGTCTTAAACCCCTAATTATTGGATTGTTAGATTATGCAATCTAATTAGTAGATAAAGTATTTAAAAATGAATTAAATGAATTTATAATCCCAAAAGGAATTTAAATTACGTAGTCCATTAAATAAAACACTACACGTTATCCGACACTGTTCTCTTGCCTCTTTTTGTTAAAGGCCTTTGAACAAGCTAAACCTATTGTACGATGGCTCAGCCAACAGCAAAAGGTGGGCGGAGGCTATGGATCAACTCAGGTAATACAAAACTCTCTATGTGAACAGAGTTATGTGTCTGTAATGTCAAGTTTGTGTGATTTAGACTTTTGATTAATCTGCTATTTTTACACTGAATTCTATTTTCTTCCCCAGGCTACTATAATGGTCTATCAGGCTGTAGCAGAGTATGCCTCCAACGTGAATGAACCCCCATTTGATCTGAATGTGGATATATCAATTGAAGGCAGGTCACTGATCGGCAAAATAAGCTTTAACAGCCATAATCACTACACCACTAAATCATCTAAGGTGAGAAGTCAGATAAACCATTTCTCACAAGTGAGCAACAACTGGTTTTTGACAAATTGCAGAAATAGATATTTCTGCATTTAGCATGTTTACTTTAGAAGTAACAAACATAGGACAATTTAGTCTAAGAAGGCTATAGTGCAATGCAACCCAAAGAAACCACTAGAAGACTGTGCAAGACAAATCAAACCTGGCGTACCATACAGAAATATATCACTAACTAACAAATAGAGATTCTGTGAATAATATTTGAAAAACTAAATGTACTAAGGCATCTAGATCTGGTAAAGACGAAATGTTGAAGTTCAAACTAGCATCACAAGAGAATAACAGCCATTTAAGAGACTTTTTACCATGGTATTTTTAGCTGCAACATTTAGATGTTAAAATCAAAATGTGGCTTAAACAGCAGGAATCCCTCTTACCTTGTATCAGCGGATCCAGCTGGTAGTAATGCAATGGATGATATTAACCTCTGAGGTTAGTTTTATTTAAATGCCTTAGCCATGCTGAATATTGTTGCTAATAATGGCCCATTTGACAGTATTCCCATTTTCTGATGACTGCTTCCAACAGGACCAGCCCTGCTCAATTCAGACAGCTCAAATCATCACAAACTTGTTTCTTGAACAACAGCAACCTAATCTCAATCCACAACATGGATGTCCTGATGAAACCAAATTGGAGCAATTCCATGATACTATTTTGGCAATGTGTATTAAAATATCTGTTTCCAAAACCTTTTTTAATCTATGTCATGAAGAATTTGGGCATTTCTGAAGGAAAAAGAGGGGTTCAGTATGGTACTAACATCGTATGCCTAATATAGTGGTCAGTAAGAGTATACAGTTGAAGAATAGACAACCTACGGTGATTATATAACCCATGTTGTTTGGTTTTCCCGTTTCAAAACAGAATGGCAAAAAGAAAAAAAGCCATGTTGTTTTTCCATTTTTAAAACCTTTTTTTGCTTTTTTTTTTGCTTTTTATTTTGCTTTAGCTATCTAAATCAAAAACAAAATATAAGTCTGTAGTTTTAATTTATAGCCATACCAGTGTTCTGACGGTCTGTGCTACCATTTCCTACGATAAGGCGTCTAGATTGCTATATCTGTCTGTCGTGTTTCCTTTCGAAAACTTCTTCTGTCATGTTTACATGCCGAAAACCGCAATGGTTATTGTTGATGTTAAATATAATCAAAGGAAAGCATTCCTTGAGTGACGGGATTGAAGTGGCAGTGTAGCAGTTATGCGGAGCATTGGAACAATTTATCTGAATGACGAAAACTTTTCTAAAACCACCAGAATATCCTGTTTAATATACATCTGTGACAGTCAAAAGGTGCCCACCGAGCACACAGGTCACACTGCACCTGTAATGATAAAGTGATAGATACAGAATAATCAATGCTCAAAAATACAGAAGGTTAGTATAATTATAACCACAAAAAAGCCCGCAAAGTAGACCATGTTTGTTGGGATTCATGTGGTTGACGCTAAACAATGGGAGAAATTTGTGGGTTACATTAAAATGACGTTATTATAGACGTCAAACTAGAATCCTTTACAAATGTCACTGTCCTGTAAACTTAAAAGAAATAAAAGAAAAACTCAAGGGAAATATGACATAAAATAAATGAAATAAGACCTACTGGAACCTTTGACTAAATAACACTTCCACAGGTAGGATTTTTCTATAAGAGGGCCCTTTAGGTAAGTGTCCAGTGGTGTATCATCGGTGTGCACATGTGCATTGCTACAATGTAGGTGACAATGGCTGCACTCAATCCCTGCATTGATTACAGAACTTTTGCGAAATTCAATTCCCCTGAAATAATCAGTCCCCCTTCTGTCACTATATTTTCGACTCCGGAAGCATTGTTGCTTCACATGGGCTGTACGCTTGCCTCATACAAGGACATTCTCCTCACCAGTCTGCTATCCACTAACGCTAACCTCACAGGACTCATACCTAAACCTAAATAACTCTGTGGAAACAGCATTTGGTGAAATATATGTGCGCCCGTGGTTTAACACTGATGCTGTGTGACCAGGGGATCGCACTATTTCTGGGGAACAGTCCGCTCCTTGAACCACCACCAACAAAGAGCGGTTCAAGACACCTTCATGAGGACAACAAAATCAAAGCATGTGACGCCACCTGGTACGGTGGAGCTGGGGTCCCACCCTGGAGCCAGGCCTTGGGTTGGGACTCGTCGGAGAGACCGAATGAGAGACGCAAGCCATCCCCCAGTGGGCCCACCACCTGCAGGGGGAACCATGAGGTACTGGTGCAAAGAGGATTGGGCAGCGTATGAAGGTGGAGACCTCGGCGGTCGGATCTCCGGATGCTTAGGCTGACTCTAGGGACATGGAATGTCACCTCGCTGGAGGGCAAGGAGCCTGAGCTTGTGCAGGAGGTCGAGATATATTGACTAGAAATAGTCGGGCTGACCTCCACGTAGAGCGTGGGCTCTTGAACCCATCTCCTTGAGAGGGGCTCTCTTATACTCTGGAGTGGCCCACGGGGAGAGGCGACGGGCTTGGGTGGGTTTGGAAGTTGCCCCCCAGCTCAGCCCTCTCATGTTGGGGTTTACCCCAGTGGATGAGAGGATCGCATCCCTGTGCCTTCAGGCTGGGGACAGGTCCCTATGGGCCGAGCGGTAGTGGTCGCGGTCCTGGCCTTCTTGGCGTCCCTATCGGGGGTGCTAGATAGTGCCCCTCCTGGGGACTCTGCTGGGGGGACTACAACACCCACGTGGGAAAAGACAGTGACACCTGGAGAGGTGTGATCGGGAGGAATGGCCTTCCCGATCTGAATCAGAGTGGTGTTTCATTATTGGACTTCTGTGCTAGTCACCGATTGTCCATAATGAACACCATGTTCGAACATAAGGGTGTTCATCAGTGCAGGAGGTCGATGATTGACTTTGTTGTCATGTCGTCAGACCTTCGGCCGCATGTTTTGGACGCTGGCGTGAAGAGAGGCGCTGAGCTGTCCACTGATCACCACCTGGTGGTGAGTTGGATCTTCTGGAAGAGGAGAAAGCCGGACAGACTTGGCAGGCCCAAGCGCGTAGTGAGGGTTTGCTGGGAACGTCTGGCAGAGCCCTCGGCCAGGGATGTATTCAACTCCCACCTCCGGAAGAGCTATGACCAGATTCCGGGGGATGTTGGAGACACAGAGTCCGAGTGGACCGGTGGACCATCTTTTGTTGATGCTGCTGCCCGTAGCTGTGGCCGTAAGGTCTCGGGTGCCTGTCACTGCAGCAATCCCTGAACCCGGTGGTGGACACTGGCAGTAAGGGACGCTGTCAAGCTGAAGAAGGAGTCCTATCGGCTGTGGTTGGCTTGTGGGACTCTTGAGGCGGCTGATGGGTAACGTGGGGCCAAGCGTGCCACGGCCCGGGCTGTGGCAGAGGCAAAAGCTGGGGCCTGTGAGGAGGCATTGCCTGGTGAAAGCAGAGGCTGGGGACTCAGGGTGGACTCTTTCATCATCCAGGCTGAAGTCACCAAGGTGGTTAAAAAGCTCCACGGTGGCAGGGCTTTGGGGGTGGATGAGTTCCACCCTGAGTACCTCTGGATGTCTGAAGTCTCTGGATGTTTGCTGGGCTGTCATGGTTGACGGGCATCTTCAGCATTTCATGGCGGTCAGGGACGGTGTCTCTGTACTGGCAGACTGGGGTGGTGTTCCAACTGTTGGGGGATCACACTCCTCAGCCTCCCTGGTAAGGCCTATGCCAGGGTATTGGGGAGGAGAGTCTAGCTGATGGTCGAACCTCGGCTTCAGGAGGAGCAGTGTGGTTTTGTCCCGGCCGTGGAACACTGGACCAGCTCTACACCCTCTGCAGGGTACTCGAGGGTTCATGGGAGTTTGCCCAACCGGTCCACATGTGTTTTGTGGACCTGGAGAAGGCATTTGAATCCATCCCTCATGGTGCCAAGTGGGGGGGTGCTCCCGGAGTGTGGAATTGGGGGCCCTTTATTAGGGGCCATCCAGTGTCTGTACAAGCGGAGCAGGAGTTTGGTCCGCATTGTCAGACCTCTTCCCAGGGCATTTTGACTCTGACAGCGCTGCCCATTTGTCACCGGTCCTGTTCATAACTTTTATGGACAGGATTTCTAGGCGCAGCCAAGGGCCGAAGGGGGTCTGGTTTGGGGACCAGTGCATTTCTTCTCTTCTTTTTGCAAATGAAGTGGTCCTGCTGGCCCCCTCTAGCCAAGACCTACAGAATGCGCTGGTGCGGTTCGCAGCCGAGTGTGAAGCGGCTGGGATGAAGACCTGCTCCTCCAAGTCCGAGGCCATGGTTCTCAACCAGAAAAGGGTGGCTTTTCTTCTTCAGGTTAGAGGGAAGTTCCTGCTTCAAGTGGAGGAGTTCGGGTATCTTGGGGTCTTGTTCACAAGTGAAGGGAGAATGGAGCGGGAGATCGGCCGACAGATCGGTACGGCTGCCGCAGTAATGGGGACGCTGTGTCACTATGTTGTGATGAAGAGTGAGCTGAGCCGAAAAGCAAAGCTCTCGATTTACCGGTCGGTCTATGTTCCTACCCTCACCTATGGCCATGAACTTCGGGTCATGACTGAAAGAACGAGATCCCGGATGCAAGCTGCTGAAATGAGCTTCCTCCGTATGGTGGCCGGGCACTCCCTTAGAGATAGGGTGAGGAGCTCCGCCATCCGGGAGGGGCTCGGAGTAGAGCCACTGCTCTTCCACATCGAGAGGAGCCAGTTGAGGTGGCTCAGGCATTGATACCGGATGCCTCCTTGACACCTTCCTATGGAGATGTTCCAGACACGTCCCACCTCGAGGAGGCCCAGGAGACCGCCCAGGACACGCTGGAGGGACTATGTTTCTCGACCGGCCTGGGAACACCTTGGGCTCTGGAGGAGCTGGAGGAGGTGTCTGGAGAGAGGGACGTCTGGGTGTCTCTACTGAGTCTGCTGCCCCCGCGATCCGGTTCCGGATGAAGCGGAAGACGACGTGTATGAGAATTTCACAGATCTCTAATCAATGCAGCGTTCAAGTGCAGCTATTGCGAGCATAGGGCTTCGCCATAATGTCCTTAAAAGTGAACTAACAAAAGATAAAATGTTTTTCCTTTAACCACTAAAATTAGAAAACCACAGCCTTTTTAACTTTTTAGATTGTCAGTTTTCCAATTTAATTTTAAAATAAAACAACTTAAAAAATTTTTAATTATTCATTTTTTTTCGTATTATTTTGAAACGGAGAAACCAAAGAACGAGCCTTACACAAATTTTATATGAACAAAGAATTGCCAAATGTTGACTAAAGAATGAATATCTACTCCAATAGAGAAATATTTATTCATATGCTATTACGTGTTTGAAGTGCAGTATTAGGTCTTCCTGCCTGAGGTGGCAGAAAGACCTGCCATCTCAGGTCCTTTTAAATGACAACCATTTTGAGAGCATACATTGGGCCAGCAGCATGTACATGTAAAACTTTCTATTAAACATAATCTGGACATTTCTTGTTGTTTTAAGCTGACCAAATACCGCTTACAAAATATTTACAGAAATAATATTATACTTATCACAAACTAAGGTTGCTTTTTTACAGCAGCAGAACTGTGGTTTAGTTGATAGTTACCTTGGAAATGTCTGTGGGCTGCAGCCCCAGCAGTGTTTCTGTTGATAGGTATTTGAAAATGTGCTTAAGAATTGTTGCAAAACAAATCTAAAAATTAAACTACTAATAAATTAGTTTAAAAATTAAGACTTTGTTAAAGCTGAATAAAAATATTGACTTGTTACTTCAAATTAGTCATTTATGTCTCAAATTTAACATACATTTTTTTCTGTTTTGAGTTAATCTCTCATGATCTTCTAATAAGGTTCTGATTGAACACATTTTTAAATTATTATATTTTTCTGTTAACAAATTTCCATTTTCCCAACAGTTTAATGATATTAATAAGGATGTCAAAGTGACCGCAACAGGGACAGGAGAAGCAATGCTTAATGTAAGTATTACTCATTGTTTTTTAACAGTGTATCATCTGTGTGTTTATGTAAGCTGGCCAACCAAGGTGGTCAGACAAATTGATAATATGGAAACAAATTTGGTTAAAATCAGTAATGACTTTATGACAGCTTTTAAGCCTGTCCTTTTAATAATACACAGTTCGTCATTTTTCCTGCAGCTTTGGACATCTTTAGAAGAGTTAAGCACACTTTGATCAAGAATGTACTTAGCACACACTGCATTTTTGGGGGAGTTAAGTGATCAGGACAGTCACATTTGAGCCACATCCGTTGTCCTGAATCCAACTCGTATCTGATCCTTTGGAATGTGACTCCAGTGGGAATGATCAAGGTGCATTAGATGTGACTTTGACATAACTTTCTATCACATTCATCACAACTTTGCACAGCCCAGCAGGAAATAGTAGCAGTTAGCAAAACAGACGGGGGGCTACAATAGTACTGCACAGTAGAGAGACAGTGAGACGTTAGAGCTCGTTAATAAACAGAGATAAAACTTTATTCAAGCTTAATTGAAAGGCTCATAGGAACCATCTGGATGTGAGACATAGTTTGTATTGTAAAATTCGTTTATGACCTTTCAAATGAGGACTTTTAAAATCCTCTTGAGGTTACCGAGCATGTCATGATCTGCCTCTCCTGCAGTCCGATACACTGGATTGCTTCAAGTCTTCTGCCTGTGAAGTTGAGAGGAGAGGAGCTGACATATATGACTGAAAGTTGCACTTACTGTCAGTCAGTCATTTTCTACCGCTTATTCCATAGTGGGTCGCGGGGGGGCTGGTGCCTATCTCCAGCAGTCTATGGGCGAAAGGCGGGGTACTCCCTGGACAGGTCGCCAGTCCATCGCAGGGCAACACACAAACAACCATGCACACACTCATTCATACACCTAAGGGCAATTTTAGAGTGACCAATTAACCTAACATGCATGTCTTTGGACTGTGGGAGGAAGCCGGAGTACGCGGTGAAAACCCACGCATGCATGGGGAGAACACAAAAAAATCATATTCCTGAAAAAAATCGCATTTGAGCATTAAGACCTGCAGTGGGACCTGCAGCCTTAGCCTGAGTAAAAATTATGTATCCATCCTTATGTAACAACTCTTTATTCTATTTTATGTTTTTTTTATTATTATGTAATAAATTCCTGCAGCCAATCAGTTTGCCCCTGACAATTTGTCTACCTGAATCTAAATTTAGGGTTGTCATGAGGAGTTCTGTCACTGTCCACAGCCAGAGGCAGAGCCAGCTACTTCCTGTGCAGGTCGCCAGTCAATGGCAGGCTCAACACAGACAGCCAAGCATACTTACCAATTAACCTGACATACATGTTTTCGGACTGAGAGAGGATGCCATTGTACCCAAAGGACGCACTTTGGTTCCACACTATAAATACAAAGAGGGCCTTGGCTTGTTAAAGTTGCTTGCCTGTTTCCTTTCTGCTTTAACATGATATATTGATTATTCGGCTCATGAGAGATTTTCTCGTTCCAGTTAATTGTGTTAAGATTTTCTTTTCAATTCCTAAATGCTGGGCTTTACTTTTATTGTCGTGATTTTCAGTGACTGGTTTTAGTTGTGCTCTGGTCCCTCATATAAGGCCATTTGTGTGAGGAGAATGGGCACAACTGATCAAGTCAGTACATACAGGCAGGATTATTTCATTGTCAATTTATAGGTCAAATAACATGTAGGACATCCCACTTTTTTAAATTCATTCCACATATTTCCAGTCTATATGATACTCATATGGATCCCATTGTCTTCCCATTGCTTCACTAAGGGACTTTCATTTTCCAATTTTAAAGAGGTTTTGGTTTGCGATACAAGCTGAATTTTGTTTTGTGATCAAAGAGGATGTGACCATTCATTACTTTTATGTGTGCTCCAGATGGTATCCCTTTATTACGCTAGGCCGAAAGAAGAGGTGAATGACTGTGAGATGTTTGACCTGAAACTGGAGCTTACTGAAGGTAATTCTCTCCCTGCAATGTGTTGGGTTCTGTTAGTTTAATGTTTGATCATCTGAGATCTGGTTGCATTGGTCTTTTTTGTTTGTATTTTGTTTTCAAAGAAAAATTTAATAATAATCTGTTTTTTTGTTTTTTTTTTTGCAGTGAAGATTGAAGAAGAGGAACGAGTGTACAAACTTAAAATAAAGGTTTTGTGAGTACCACCTATACTTTAATGTTATATGTTGCTAAACTCAGTTAAATGTCACCATAACATTTTAGTAAAAATTTACACATCAAAGTCGTACGGAAGATGGTAGAAAAGAATCATTCTTGTCTTTACAGCACTTTTGTGAAGCCTTTATCATTTTCGGAACAGGAACATAATAATATATCTGTTTAGCTGGCCCATTGATAACTAAATCCAAATCTTGCACATTTCTCTTCCCCTGGGTAAAGATTTAAAATGCCAAATGATCAAATTTCATCCCTGAGTAGGAACTTCTTACTGGTTGGTTAAAATGTTGGCTCAAACAAAGCACAACATAAAAGAACAAGAAGATGTTTCACTCACATGACCGTTAGCAAGTTACCCTGGAAGGTATTTATTTTTAATATTTATTTTAAACTTAAAAGTTCAAATTTGCCAGTAACTCTTGTTTATGTTTCCCTGTTACTATTTACACATAAACATACTGAACATAACCAACTTTGATCCTTTTAATTCTCTTGTAAACCTGAACATTTAGTGCATGACAGCGAATGCATTTTTGATGACGCAAATGCCAAAAATGTTATTTGACATGCTGTCAAATGTCTACTTTTTAATTGTCCCTGATGTCTACTTTTTAATTGTCCCTGCTTCACCAAGTCTCTTTGCAGTCCCGCCATTTTAGAGAGAAGTTTAACATGCTAAGGGTATCTATCTATGTCAGGATATATTCCCTTCTGATTTCTGGCTGCTGGGTTTTATTTGTAAAAATGAGCCCTTCATGAAAATTGTAGTTCAACCAGAAATTCTGAACTTAATGTCCCACTAACTTGCGCTGTCATGAATTACTATCAAACATGGAAGCTGCTAACAGTGAAGTCTGTTTAAACATCCGTGCGCTTCAGCAAAGGTAGCCCTTTCTTTAGGATCGATGGAAATGATGTTACAGGCCTTACAGGAATTCATGTTGCTGTTAGACTGCAAAATGTCCTGCCCATCTGACTGGGACTGCATAGTCCTCCTTACAGTACATCTGGAAAGTATTCACAGTGCTGCACTTCGATCTGAACATGGTTTTGCACAAATGTCTTCCATCCAACTTGATGGAGCTTGAGATGTACTGCAAAAAAAGAAATGGGCGAAATTTCCCTAGAAATGGTGGGCTCAGCTTGTGGCAAACATATTAAAAAAGATTTGAGGCTGTAATTGCTGCCAAAACGTGGAGCAACAAAAAATTTTAAAAAGAAAAGGGCCCCCTAAATCCCTTACTAAATTTTGATTTTTTAATTTTTTTTCCCCAATTGGGTAAAAATTTTGAAACAACCCAAAAAAAAACCCTTTTTCTTTTTTTTAAATATTGGGGTATTGTAGGTAAAAGGGTGAGGGAGAGTTTTAATTTTTGAAAACTATTTGAAATTTAAAGGCTGTAAACAAAACAATGGGGGAAAAAGCCACAGCCCCCGTAAACCCCTTTTGGACCCCACTGTATTTTTTTAGAAGCAGAAAAATTTTTTAAAAAACCTCCGGGTTCAACCGTTTTCCCCCAAGATTTTGTTTTTAAAAACGTTCCAATGAAAAACAAAGGGGCAACCTACAATCTTAAAAAAAAACCCATGCAATGTTTTACGGGGCTTTTTTGCCCAATGACTTGCCAAAAAAAAACACCAAAAATTACAGTCCCTCAAGGGTGGGAAGAGCCAGGTAAAATTATTTGCATTTTTTTTGCCCAGTAAAAACAAAGCAAAGGTTTCAGTTTTAAAAAGCTTTTTAACCTTTTTGAGATTTTGGGATGAAATTCCATCATCTTTACCCCCTGTATGTATATATTTGTGGTGTTTTTGGTTTTAATCATTATATAATAATTAATTATATAGTATAATAAGCTATAAAATAAAAATAATAAAAAATATAAAATTATTAATTTTTTTATAAAATATATATATAATATTATATAAAATTTTATATATACATATATATAAAATATATTTTATATTAATATATATAATAAAATTATATATATTAAAAATATTTTTTTATTTTTTTTAATATATATGTGTTTGGTGTGTTTTGTGTGAGTCTGCAGGTAAAAAAAAACATGGAGCGCCAATCATCCATGTCAATCCTGGATATTTGGTTTACCAACAGGCTATACTTTTAAAAAAAACGACCTGGAAGCAGAAAAGCTTTGCACACAAACATTGAAACCAAAAGAAATAATCTTAAATCAGATTTTATTTGTACTAACCATAAGTTTTTTTTAAATCCTTTGGTTGTGTAGTTGTCTAAAGGGGCGTGACCGCATCATTGCACAATATGAGGCCAAACAAAGCTCTATCCAAAAAGGGCTCCCTGATTTTTTTATCTAAATACGGTAAAAATGTATCTCGGCTCAGTCTTTTAAAAATTCATGAACTGGTTTTTCGTAACTTTTTTATTTTGAGGCCCAAACAAAATCTAAAAAAAACCCCATGATTTTTTTTATGCTTTGCATCACAACCAATGATAATGTTGATGTGATCAGCAACAGTTGTGTATGTTATGATTTGGGGTTGTTTGGTTTTTGGTTTCTGGTTTTTTCTTTGTTTTTCGCAGTTAAGGTTTTGAATAGTTCTTCTGATTATTATTATTGTTGTTAAATTTTTGAATCATGTTTCTGTTTGTTTTTCTGGTCATGCGTCTTGTTCATGTTTTGTCAAGTTTGGTTTTAGGATCTGGTTATGCTTTTGTTTCATGTTTTTCTAGTTTCTGTTAGTTTGTGTTCAAGAGTCTGTGTTTTGCTCCAGCCACATTTTGTTCTCCTGTCAATTAAGTTTATTCGGTTCACCTGCACCTAGTTAATCTGTCTTGCTTCACCTGGTTCACCCTCCATAAATACACACCTGTTCAGTAACACATCGTGGAAACATTTCTCATATCATGTCTTGTTCTCAAATCATGCTCTTGTCTTGCTTTGTGGTTCATGTCAAGCCTGTCCTGCTCTTCCGTTTATTGTTTTGTTCCTGCCTCTTCTGAGAGTGAGATTTGTTATTATTTGTTATTATTTGTTATTAAATCATTTTTGCACTTACCATCACGCTGCCTGCTCGTCTGCATTCTGGGGTCCTATCTCACAAAAACCCTAACAGTGTAAGCAGATGGATTTAAGTAATCTGGAGCATTCATAAATATAAAGTTTAAATTCTACAAGTATGTAAAAGTGATATTATTATAACTCTTATTTAATTTCTGACCACCTCTCTCCAAAGGTTTCAAACACGCGACCTGAGGAAATTTCTTTCAGGATCGAACGAGAGATGAAAGTGGGTGTCTTGCAACCAGCTTCTGTGTCAGTCTACGAATACTATAACAGTAGGTTTCTAAATACTCTACTAACTACAAAAATATACGTGACTCAGGCTGACAATTTTTTGTTGCACATTTTTCTATTAATTTGTGTTGTGCCTTCATCTCTGCCCAGAGAGCATGCAGTTCATCCAAGATGTGGTTGTTTATTTATAAAGTGCAATACTTTTGGGAATATTAAAATCATATACAAAGTGATGTGTTTCTTTTGTGCCTTCTGTAGAGAAACAGTGTGTGAAGTTCTACCGCCCTGAGAGAAGAGATGGCGAGTTATTAAGGCTTTGTGAAAATGAGGGATGTTTTTGTGCTGAAGGTAACATAATTGCCTAAACTATGCTTTAAATATGGCTTTTCTTGACATGGCAATCTATATACAATGATATACAATTTTCTTTTTATCCTCATCCAAGCAGTGTTAAAAGTGCTACAGATGGATATAAAAAAAGGATACCTAAAGTAATTTTTTTTTTAAATCGATGTTTATTGTAGCTGTGTACAGAAAAAAAAATTTAATAAGGACACAGCAGTAGC